>VYZR01106117.1:26111-43750 GCA_013400675.1 Oxylabes madagascariensis
GGGAAATAACAGAAGAAAAACCAGGGAGTAATACTTCCCTCCATATATACATGCTCAACTCATTATCACCACCACACATTTGATGTTACAAAGAGGACAATAGATATGTAAGGCCAGACCATAAAACATATACATATACAATTACTACAATTCAAAAGGAATTTAATGTTTAATGTTTAAACAGTTTAAGGTTTTAATGTTTAAACATTTAAGGTTTAATGTTCTACAGTAGTTAGTAAATTTATCTAAATGCTAATTTCCACATTTGAAATCAAATCCAAAATTTTCATTCTTAGGAAGAAGCCATTTCTCATTTTCAAAGAACAAAATGAAACCTAAATGGCTAGGTAAGGCATTATTTAGTTGTACCCAAGTAGCACATAAAAATCTTTAAAGTGCAGAGCACAGGAAAACCATGCAATATACTTCTTTCTAAATAATTTAAAAATTTAGGTACAGAAGCTGTATTAGGAATTCAACTGATATCAACCTACTGACATCCTGACCTATTCAAATTCACTCGAAAAAATAAAATTCTGCTGAATATCATAAATTCATTACAGAAATAAGGAAACAGCTCCAAACACAGCTAAATAAGGGTAAACTTAATTGCGGTATTTCCTTTACTGTTCTTATCACTTGAAAGTTACTGCTGTTATTCTTTTCAGACAGGACTAGCCCAAGTATTCAAATTTAGTCAAAACACTTGACTTTTTTTCCAAAAAGTATTGCAAAAGGATTCAAGAATTGCTTTGTTCGAAGAATAAACACAGGCACAATAAAAATAGAATGGGTAAGTTTGGTAAATAGTTTAAATATTATCACCTGAAGTTATATAGTATTTTAAAGAATCCATCATNGAAATAAGGAAACAGCTCCAAACACAGCTAAATAAGGGTAAACTTAATTGCGGTATTTCCTTTACTGTTCTTATCACTTGAAAGTTACTGCTGTTATTCTTTTCAGACAGGACTAGCCCAAGTATTCAAATTTAGTCAAAACACTTGACTTTTTTCCAAAAAGTATTGCAAAAGGATTCAAGAATTGCTTTGTTCGAAGAATAAACACAGGCACAATAAAAATAGAATGGGTAAGTTTGGTAAATAGTTTAAATATTATCACCTGAAGTTATATAGTATTTTAAAGAATCCATCATTCTGTCCTTCATCTCATTCTCCTTTGCTAGCAGAAGCAAATATAGAGTTGAGATACACTTTAAACCGTACATTTATAACTTTTACATGCTGACTTATCAGATCTAGTGAAATTTTTCAACATTTAGTAGCATACCGTTCACTAAAAATGAAAGATTTATTCTCTTCTCCCTCCCTGCTTTATTCTAGTACAAATGTCTGATTTCATAGTCTACATAAAATGTATTTGTTCTTACATGAATAAACATTCAGTCAGTGTTCAGGACTTAGCCATCAACACCCAACTGAAATAGCTGTTTTGCCTTTGTGGAGCCAAGGGAAGTATTGCCCAGCCTTAACCCACCATGTGAGGAGGTACAGATCTGCCACTCGGTCAAGTCACAGACACTATTAGTTCAAATTCATAGATGCATGTTCCCCTCAACCCTACTTCTTGTGGAGGACTCAGGAAATACAAAAAAGCCATTGAGCAGTGAGAAAATGGTCTAATTCTTCCTCACATTTAAGGGTACACCACAGAAAAATGGAGGCTGGCAGTGAAGACTGACTAGGTCAGGCAGAATGTATTCAGCTAATAAATTTTTTAAATGTGTTTTACCCGTGACGTAAGTGACCACATCAAGAATTCTCCCCACCACTCCATTCATCAAACATTGACCAAACAGCTCCAAATAAGAAAGAAAATTCCCTGTTCTATGCAAAGAAGCGTATGTCAATGTCCATGCTCAATCCTTCTAAAAACCAAAAAGCCTTAGGGCCATAAATTTTTATCATACAAGGGTAAGTTTACCACAGGAGGAGCTCAAGTTAATGGAACTGTGCCTGTACACAGCAGCCAAGCAGTTGACCTCAATTAACTCTGCTACTTCAAAATACGCCTTTAGAAAAAACAATTGCCATGTAAATACAATGGCTCCTTGCTATCCACATAGAGCTGGGGTTTGTTCATGGCAATCATTTCAAAATAATAGACTCCCTGGGTAAACATTAACATGGTGCATCTTACAGAGTGATCAAGTACTTTTGACAGAAGAGAGCTCCTCCCTGTGAGTCAGGTTCCATGGCATCACAAATCTTCTCCTGTTGTTCTGACCAAAATAATTCACTTTCTTCTGAGCAAAAGTCAAATTAAAGCCTTGCACTGGAAGTGACTAAGTACATTTAAAATAGGACTGAATAGCAAAGAATCACTCTTTTTTCCTCCTTCCATTTTGCCCACGTATCCTGCAATCTAAAGTTAATAAGAAATAGAGAAAGCCCTATATTTAGCAGTTTATCTCCAAATTATTACAACTGATCTTGGGAATACAACATATTTTGTCAAATATATATTTTTTTGATTAATTATGATGTTAAAAAGCTATCACATTTCATTTTTTTTGGAGGCATATTGCTTCCAGACATTCCAAAAATATGGACATGTGCAGATGCAGTTACACAAACTTACAAAGGATAAACTTCTTCTACCTATACATTGTAAAAAGGGAAGAGAGGAACACAACTGAAATATACCAAACATTGTTTACTATTTTGATTGTTTAGCAAGCAGATACTTTCACACACAATTGCATTTCAAAACTTCATACTACATATTATTTACACTTCATCTCAACCATGACACCCAGAAACTCCCTTTCATACAAAAATATAAAGATTAGGAGTTTAATTTATTACTTTCCTCTGAACTTTAATAGAAACAAAGATATTTTGAGGGAGTAAAAAAATACATACAGTATCTGTCAATTAACTATCTGAAATAACTTCTAATATTTCATAAATGTAAGGATAAAATTTTTTTCCTAGGCTTGCAAGTGAGCATACAAAGAGATCTGGTGATTTGCTGTGTGTCATAAAACAAAACTGAGGAACAGATAGAACACAGTTTCCTTATTCTCACCCCAGGCCCTGCACATTATGGCATAATTACTACAGCTAAAACTATACTGCAAGCAATTTGTGGCTGACAGCAGCCAGACAGTAATTAAAGGACATAAATGAACAATGCAAGTCCCACAGTGGAAGTCCCTAAAATACCTTTTTTAATCCCCAAAGAAATTTATTTAGGTTTTGTCAAAATTGAAAAGAGCAACTAGAGGTTTTGTCTCCATTAAATATTGAAATAAGAAGCCTGTGATAAAGACTTTAAGGTTGAAATATTAATCATAAACAATCTGATTCTATACTCGGTCTACAGTTATCAGGTGTCCCGACGCAGCTCTAAGAATCTCCCCCAAATCAATTCTACACAAGCATTTCGTTTGTAGAGAGGAAATACTTCAAACCCCTGAAAAACCTGCCCATTAAACATTGTACCAATGCTTAGACCCAGGCACACCAACCCCCACCATTCCCGGACCTTTGTTTCAGCTACAATAATGTCTGACAGGATCCTGCCCAAAGTCTTTTCCTCAGACCTGTCCTTTAGGAGCTCTGGGAATGGATCTAAAATGAAGTCATGCTCTTAGCCCATCACCCAGCACAGATGTGAGCACTCTGGAAGGAGCAAGCTGTCCAGGGCAATCCTGAAAGCCAACTAACATCAGCTAAAGCAGAACAGAAGAAAGCAGCTGTCCCATTGCATCTTCTGCACCATGATCGCACCATGCAGCATCTACTGAAGACATTACGTCAAAGATAAAAAGAGATGCTTCCCCCACTTCAACATAAAAGTAATCTTTAAATCACTGTCTATAAATACAAAAAATTTTAGATCCATTCTGCATCTGATGCTACAAAGGACAGCTTCTTTACTAAGTCTGTATTATTTGCTGAGTGTGCCAACAGAAAAAAAGGCATTGAAATTCATCACTGACTGAGGTAAAAATCTGGTCTTTATTTCCTTGTGTGCAATCAGGGATACTAGATGTTCAGTGATGCATGCATCACCTTCCACAGACACACTCAAAGCCTGGGGACAAGACAGTGTGGGGAGAGGTATCCCCACCTGATAGCCCCATGTGCCTGATGGCCACCTCTAAGGTCCAAGATCAGACAAGCAGGACTTTGGGGAGGTTCTGTACCTCTGTTGTGGAAAACGTAACCATGTGCCACAGACCATGAGCTACAGTTTGGCAAACTCCCCTACAATTGTAAAGAGCATTCATTTCTACATGGCAATGCAAATATTCCAGATTACTTTATCTTTCAGTCATGCCTTACGTACTTCAACTTATTTATAAATTCAGTAGCTCACTACTGTGGCATAGTGAAGATACCTTACCTAAAAAACTTTTAATTTAAAGTACTTAGTTTACCAAGTTTTCCTTCTACAAATTCACTTAAGAGATACACAAACATCCTCAAATAAAGCCCATAACATGAAATGATCCAAGAAAATTCAGTGAAAGCCGTACTGAATAAAAAAGCCAAAGGTGAGCTAAATGACAGAAAAGGAGGAGCTTGTAAGAGACTTAATTGTTTCAAACACTGTCAAGGGCCACAAAAGAAACAGAAGGGCAATGTCACTTAAAAGGACTTTTTGTTGGTCATTCATTTCTATAACTTCAGAAAAAGCAGGTAGCCAGTCACGAGAGCAGAAATCCTTGTTCTATATGACAAGTACAACAGAAATGCATTGTAAAATATCATTGCACAAACTCTCTCAATGTAAAGTCTTACACAAAAAGTACTTAAGCAAGAGTTTTGAGGTTACCTTCACAAAGTATATTTACCATTACTTTTGCTGCAGTTAAATCAATTCAAGTGTGTACATAAAACACATCCATTTCTGAAACCCTACAGTAGGAAGTCAGTTTCTGTGGCAACATAGCAACTGTGGGATGCTTTGGGGGGAGGTTATTTGTTTTTAACAGATGGGAAAAAATATAATGCTGTTCTCAAGCTTAAGTTTCATTTCAGATTTGTTTATATTAAGCCTTAAGGCAGAAATCTGTGGTAGGACTTTTTATAATTTTATATTTTAATTGAACAGTGTAAGGCTTGTTAAAATCAGTTTTACAATGTATGATGAGACTAAGCAGGAATAGCTATGGCAGATCATTCCTTAGATACTTCTCATGATTTTTTGAAAAAAGTAATTTTAAATAGGTGAAGATGTTCCAAAGCTTGAAATTTATTATTAAGGCATTCCACATTTAATAAAATATATTTATTCCCATTTAGCACAGCATTAGTCACTTATCTTACCTAGTAGAGTTAACAGCTTCAAGTGCAGAAGCCTAGGAAGAGATTTATGGTCTATACAGTGCAGATTCTGAAACAAACCTAGTAAAAGCTACAATTTAAACTAACACACAGGCACATACCTACACAATATCCTGCCACAATACAGTGACTAGCCCGCTAGTCAAGAGGGGAGAAGCAGGTAGTGTCTACCTGGACTACAGTAGGGCCTTTGACACTACTATGTCTTGTAAGACTGTCCCAGAGAAGCTGATAAAGTGCAGTCAGGATGAGCCAATGACAAGGTGGATGAAAGCTGTCTGAAGAGCCAGGCCCATGGGTTTTGGTCAGAGAATGGTGCCCAGTGGCACAAAGTCAGGCTGCAGGCTGCTAACTGGTGGTGTACCCCAGGAGTCAACACTACACACAACCCTGCTCAACACGGGCAGAGCGGACTCTCAGCAAGGCGGCTGATGACACAGAACTGGAGGGAGTGCATCTGGGGGGACCTCCACAGGCTGCAGAAATGGGCCGATGGGAACATCCCGAAACTCAGCCCTGGGAATTGCAAAGCCCTGCACCTGAGAAGGAACAAACCCAGGGACCAGTATAAATAGGGAGCGGGGGCAACTATCTGGAAAGCATCTTGGCCGGGAAGTATCTGGGAGTCTCAGTGGACACCAAGTTGAACATGAGCCAGCAGTGGGCACAATGGTACCCTGAGCTGCAAAGTATTGCCAGTAAGAGTGGTTATCCTTCCCCTCTATTCAGCACTGGGGGTGGCCACCCATGAAACAGATGGAACTGTACCCATTTCTGGGCTCCAGAGGGCAACAGACATGAACATACTGGAAAGCACCCAACAAAAGGTCACAAAGATGATGAAGGGACTGCAATGAAGAGTTGAAGAAAACTTGCTGCAAAAATGCTGGTAAGCAAGGTGTAGTAACTGCATATTTTAACAGCTTTACATAATTACATGCTTGTCAATATTCACTGAGCATAAAACTTTATATGACATGTAATAAAGGAAAGAAAAGAGAAAGTTTGCTGAAGTCCAACTTATGCTGGCACTTCTTTGCAGAAAGTGGCAGGGGAAAAAATAAGAATAGAAGCAGAATCATCAACATCCTTGGGTTGGAAGGAACCTTAAAGATCATATAGTTCCAACCCCAAGAGCATAGGCCAGGATGCCACCCACTAGACCAGGTTGCTCAAAGTCCCCTCCAGCTGGGAAGGGGAACACTTTCAGGGACAGGAAATCCACAGCTTCACTGGCCAACCTGTTCTAGTGCCTCACTACCCTCTGAGTAAAAAATTTATTTTAAACATCTAATCTGAATCTCTCACCACTTTAAGCCATTCCCCCTTGCCCTATCACTATCTGCTTGTATAAAAAGTCACTCTCCCTCTTTTTTATAAGCCCCCTTTAGGTAGGGGAAGACTGCCCTGAAGTGACCCCAAAGCCTTGCCTTCTCCAGGCTGAACGACCCGAGCTCTCTCTGCCTGTCTTTGTAGGAGAGGTGCTCCAGCCGTCTATCCATATTCACGACCCTCCTCTGGAGCCACTCTAACAGGCCCGTCTGGTGTTGACGACCCCAGAGCTGGCTGCAGCATTTCAGGTGGAATCTCAGCAGAGCAGAGAAGACCATCTGAATCCCCTCCCTTGACCTGCTGCCCACTATGCTTTTGATGCAGCCCAGGATGCATTTGGCCTTTTGGGCTGTGAGCACACATTGCTGGCTCACCTCCAAATTTTTAGCCATGAGAATCCCAAATCCTTCCCTGCTGAGCTGCTCTGAATGTCTTCTCTCAATTTTTACAGGCTAATAATTTTTCTTAAATGATATCCTATATATTTGCTGAGGTAAATGGATATTTTAAACATTTAAGTTCTACTATGATTGTGGAAAAAAAGAAAGCAAACATCACTTTACTTCTAGAGTAGATCAAAAATTTAAGACCACTTCCACACTTCATAAGAGTTTTAAATCATTACACTGAGCACTGTCTACTGTAAGAGAACAATTATTCACTGCAAAGAATTTGTAGAAAAAGAGACTGGCATTTATTCCTCCGTAAGATAATGGCACTCTCATATCTTACAGAAATATTGGCACAGATTAATAAATC
Organism: Oxylabes madagascariensis; assembly: GCA_013400675.1. NCBI lineage: Eukaryota > Metazoa > Chordata > Aves > Passeriformes > Timaliidae > Oxylabes > Oxylabes madagascariensis. The sequence goes on from VYZR01106117.1 coordinate 33,521, forward strand.
CAGACAGGAAAGATCTTTAACAAGGCTCATCTCTATCACAATTTCTCTTTTAAAAATATAAAGACCCTACTTCATTTTGTCAATCATTTGAATCATCATGGGCACAAACAAGTCCAGTACAAAAAAAATGACTGTACTATAGGTACATTGACACAGCAAGAAATGCTAGACACATTGGAAAAAAATTCACTACAACTGCTTTTGAAAACTATCACATAGCAGTTTATTCTCTGTATGGAGAGAAATGGAGACAGTTTCATGTTAAAAACAGATCTCCAATCTCTTCTTCCATGAGTTTTAGAAGCAGTCATTAAAATTAACTGAGAAGCCTGAGTCTTTGTAGCTTGCAGTAATTATTTCTTTTCACTAGCTTGCTTTTATGAGTTAAAGTGTTTTTGATTAACGTTACATTCATTAATATAAAAAAAATCTATTTAGGCAGGAAAGAAATTGTCTGCTAATTACGAGAGAAGCTGCCAATTAAATTATAACACTTCATCAAAATTACTTGTTAATATATCTACTTGAAGTTACTCCAATAATTTTTTTCCAATGATCCAGTTCTTACTGTACATTTATATATATGAATTATTAAAAAAAATCAACTGCTTATGAAAATAAAATTTCTTGGGATTGTGTCTGTGGTAAAAAGACAAATTCTTCCCTCTTTTTCTCTGGTTTAGGTAAGGTCAAGTATTTTCACTAGTATTTCAGGCTGACATTAAAGAATGATATTCACCACTACTTCCACACCCAAATGCATTGAGACTAGCTGAAAATTGTGACAGCCTTTGGCGTTACGTGAAACCTGGAAAGATGACCACTTCTCACAACAGTGAGACAGCCCCTTGAAAATCTTTTTCTTACGTGCCAGTCAGCCTTGAGGCCTGACTAAGGCACTAACCTACTAAACTCCCTGCTAGCCCAGTATAGCTGTCTTCCATCATTTACACTGCATGACACACACAAACCTCAGCCCATATATATGTGCGTTGTCTAGTCAAGTATGCAGTGAATGTTAATCTAGAAATAATTATTTGGAGTTTATACAAGTGTTTTGATGACATATTCAAAGTGTTTTCAAGTTTAAGTCTAGAGTTCTCACATCATGACTTGGGAAGTTTATATTTCTGAAGTTATTCTCAGCAATTACCTGGTGAAGCCTCAGGCCTCAGGTTATCCACTGCTGGACAGAGCTCAGGTAGCCCTCAAAGTACACTTACACCAATCCACTAATGCTTTGTGACTGCAGGTACAAGGAATTCATACTGAAGACAAGTGTGGTCATTTTAAGGCATAAAAATTGGGTATGAATAGGGGTGGAGACCTCAAGACCACAGTAAAGGCCATTACTTCTGTCACAATGGAGCCTGAAGTTCTTGGGACTTAAGCATGCTAGGTACAAAATATATTTCATTATAGCTTTTAAGCCACCACTATTGATGTTCTCTAGGAACTCTAAAAACTATTCCATGAAAATAATATGCTATACTTAATAATTTGAAGCCTTCCCCATTTTTGCATCAAAGAATATTGCAAGTGCTTTTCTTAGTACATGCAGGTATAAGGAAAAACTGTCTTTGCAGCTCCTTTCCACCACCTTCCAAGGCGGTATTGAGAGGGCCTGAGGGACAAGAGGTACATGTACGTCTCAGCATTTGCCAGGCAATCAAAAATTTCAGAGAAGCAACAGGAGTCTGTCTCTATCGGACCTGGGCTCCTGTACACGCACCAGAGGGATGAGAGTATGTGAATGAAAAATAACTGAACAGGTTAGAACAAGGAGTCCTGGACAGCATCTGTCTGTTCATTAGTCTGTTCTCACTTCCTCTCCTGAAGCTCCGGCTGGAGAGGGTTCTGCTTTTGTAATTCCAAGCTTTGAATTCCTCAAATCAGTTTCGTTGTTGTCTTGTCACCAACTCTCTCCACAACAACCTGCTGCAAGGCATGCAAGAAGAGCTTGAAGAGGAGAGTTGGAAACACGGAGGTAAATTGGGGATTAACCTAGGAAGATGCTACAAAAGGGCTGAGCACACTTGCTTCGCTCAGGCTGCAATCCAGGATATCAGCAAAACACAACATGCCTCCACAGAGCACAAACCAGAGCACCCACATTCTCACCCCAGCAGTGCCAGCTGCACATAATCTCATCCCCTGTCCTCTACTTTATAATAGCTAATAATGAGGCTTCTGATAAACCACAGATAACAGGTGACATTCCTAATTCAATTATCTTCCCACATCCATGGGTTTAAGCAGAGTAAGAAAACAGCCAAAGGCAGAAAGCTCCCCTACAGTCAGTCCTTCCTCTCAAATCCTACTACATCTGCTGCCCCCAAGTCTTCTCTCTCAAACACTTTCCCTGACAGTTCCAAGCTCCCATTCGTACATGTCTGTGCTCTGGCTTCATCCTACCAAATTCAGGTTTTTTCCACCGTTTTTCCTCTTCTATCTGTTGCTGCTTTGTATCTCGAAACTACATGCAGAGTATAACAAAGTAATGGATGTGGCTAATAAAGAAGTCTCAAGTGGGGTGAAATACCTGAACCTCAACAGTGGTGGACTTCAAGGTCTCCTTTTATCTATCACTTTCAGAAATAACTGTTTCATGTTAGAAATAACTGTTGAGTGTTGCTCAAAACCAACAGACCTTTTGTGTTCCTGTAAGTACAGGGAAAAATCTCTAATTTTCAAGTCAAATGGGAGAATTAACAGGTTTTTCATGTAAACACTTAAGGACACACAATCTCAGTGCTATCTGAAACACAGGATAGCGTTAGCACCTTAAAAAAAAACAACCCAAAAATGAAGAAAATACGCAATTTAAAAAAAATATTTAAGGCAAGGCAAACTATTACTCTTACAAAAGCAAGTGCTTCTGCAGGGGATATATACCTCAGTGAGCCTAAAAAGGAACTTTTTTAGGATTACTGTAACAAATCTAGTAATATATGGAAGTATTGTTGTCAGGAAAAAAACTATGATCTTGCTGAAAATGTTAATCCCAATCCTGCATTACTCATACAATCAAAATCTTCATATCAAGCAGAAATATTATTAGGATATAAACACATTTTAGAAACACCTTAGGATAAGTAGACATTTTTGAAGAAATTCCAATTACCTTGTCCATTTTTCCTTACTGTCTGCTTGCTCCCCTCCCAGCAGCTGACAAGCTTCTAGTCTGACTGATAGCAATGGGTACCCCAAAGTTTGCTCCTTTTTGGAACTACAGATCTGTCTGTCATGAAGTCCGCCTTTGTTAACAAGGCCTTTCTAGGTCCACACTTTATAGAAGCTTAAATATTGACCCAAAATAAATGACCTGACAGCATCATTTCCTTTTTTGTGCAATAAGTATTTCCAAACACATCAGCCCCTATGTGACGGGTTGACCCCGGCTCTATCATTCCCCTTCTCAGCTGAACAGCGCAGAGAAAATAGAACAAAAGGCTTGTAGGTCAGGGTAAGGACAGGGAGAGATCACTCACCAATTACCATCATGGGCAAAATAGACTTGGCTAGAGGAAAAATTAATTTCATTTACTACCAATCAATTCAGAGTGAGATAATGAGAACAAAAACTAAACCTTAAACACCTTCCTCCCCACACTTGCCAGGTTCAATTTCACTCTCAATTTTCTCTATCCATTCCCCCAGCAGCTTAGGAAAACCAGAAAGGAGGCTGCAGTCAGTTCACCACACCTTGTCTCTGCTGTTCTTCCTCCTCAGGAAGACTCTCACACACTTCTCTTCCAGCATGGAGGTTCCTTCCACAGGAGACAGTCCTTCACAAACTTCTCCAGATGCTGCAATTCTTCACCAGCTGCTCCAGTGTGGGTCTTTCCATGGGGTGCAGTTCTTCAGGAACACACTGCTTCAGCATGGTTCCCCCACAGGGTCACAAGTCCTGCCACCAAACCTGCTCCAGCACAGAGCACCAGCTCCCCTCTCCACAGGGTCACAAGTCCTGCCAGGAACTTCGTGGAGCCATGCTCCCGCATGGGCTTCCCCAGGATCACAGCTGCCTTTGGGCATCCCCCTGCTCTGGCATGGGTTCCTCCATGGGCTGCAGGTGGACAGCCTGACTCACCAGGGTCTGCACCATGGGAATCCCTGCTCTGGCACCTGGGGAGCCCTCCTCCACCAACCCTGGTGTTTGCAGAGCTGCTCCTCTCATGTAATCTCTCTCTCCTACAGCTGCTGTCAAGTAGCAACTTCTTCCCGTGTCAAATACATTGTCTCAGCAGCACCACCACCATCGCTGGTGGGCTCAGCCTTGGCCAGCAGTGGGTCTGTCTTGGAGCTGCCTGGCATTGGCTCTGTCAGACATGGGGGAAGCTTCTGCCAGCGTATCAAAGATCCACCCCTGTACCGCTAGAAAAACCTGACCACACAAACCCCATCCACCCCTCCCTCAACAGAATGTTGGCCATTTACACTGAAGACAATCTGTCACAGCAAAACTAATTCACTGATGATTTATTCATCCACTGAAGACTCTTCTGGGTCTTGAGAACAGTTTGAGAACCAAGACCACTCTTTCTCCAGACTACACAAAAATTATCAGTTGCTCATGTATAGCACATTCACATGATAGTTAATATGGCATAACAAAGTCAGCTGTCAAATCTTTAAGCCAGGATTAGTCTCAGTCTCTTTCTCCAGTGGCACTGTCTAGAGAATAGCAAAGAGAATATTGACCCTATTTCTTCTTTCAATAATTAACAAGGTACGGCGTAAAAATGGTCAGATCTCAAAACCAACTGTTACACCTAACTGCCTTTGACATTGATAACATCCCTTATCCAAATACCTGACTGAAACGGTTAAAAGAAAATAAGACAAAACTGGCATTGCATCACAGAATTTCCAGAGCTGTGCATTTATTTTTGGGAAACAAGGCCTTAAATTTAGCCACAAAAACATAACTTGGCTTTATGTTGATCACTTACAATGATAAATTGAAAGCAGAATGTTAGTTTTTCCTCACTGTCTTTTTAAACGCTTCCTAGCAGATATGTGTCAAAATTTATCCAGGCTAAAGCCTGAGTATGGTGAACACACAGCCAGTTAAAAAATAAGTAAATCTGTAGAGAGCTTGGATGCTCTACCAACACTAAGATATATCAAGAAAAGTTGTTATTCATTATCTTAATCCAGATACGACCACTTCAGGCTTGCAGTGGCACATCACTGGCATATAGCAATCCACTACTTGTCTCTACACTATTGTGAACAGAAAAATAATCTACATTTGACACCAAAAAAAAAAAAAACCAAAAAAACCCCAAAACACAAACAAACAAACCAGCTGACAGCATGTGATTTGCACAAGACAGTAATAGCAAATGTTTCAAAGAGGTAATGTTTTCCTTAACCCATCTTTATGTTTTACCAATTGGGAAGCAAAAACTCTATACAGGACACACAGAAATCTTCCCCTATATCAGATGACACCAAGCCAGACATTTATCCCTACACTTGGCTCCAAATGCTCACAAGTAACTAAAGAAAATTGTTCCCATGTGTATTGTTTAATTGCAGTGTCTTTCTAATATGCTGAAAACGGAACATTAGATACTAACTGGTAGATGTTGAACTGGTTTGTCTTTTGTTGTAGGAATATTTTCTGGAGTTTTGGTTTGGATTTGATTTTGGTTTAGGTTTTTGGTTTTTCTTGGTTTTTTGGGCAGGAGGGGGTTTGTTTTTTGGTTTCTTTAACAAAGTTTTATCATGTCGCTTTGAGGGCTTGTTCCATGGTAGAGTCTTTTATAAAGAAGGGCAGGAAAGCAAAGAAATGAATGAACACTGTCTCTGAAGTTCATCTGTGGTACCCAAGAGATAAAAATTAAAAGAGAACATAAATTTTTACTGTAGAAAGCTAAGAGTGGAAGCTCAATTATTCCATTTCTGTTAAATAAATTATCAAAACCAGTAAGACATGCTCAAAGAATTCTTAGTATTTCTGTAGAAGCTTCTATAGCATGACAGCTTAGAGGAAGTTAAGTTTCTTGATGACACTGACTCACCTTAACTGAGACCCCCATGGCAACCCTCTAGCATGTCAGAGGGGCCTGCAGACACTACAATGGCAATCCAGCAAACTTCTCACCTCCACATCCACATCTACACAGAGCTCATGTAGGCCCGCAACATCTCACACTGGAATCTGCACAATCACATCCCGATGCCAGATCCCCTGATCTTAACAGACCAGATACCTTCTTAAACGGCAGAACATGTAGGCTTTCAAACTCGGGCTCCGTGCCTCCCAGACCAAAGTTCCCACTTCAGCATTGCCAAGTTACTAATCTGTCTAACAAGTAATACTGCCAGATTACAAAAATCACACTCATCCAGACAATGCTGCAAGTATGTGCATAGCTGACTATATTTAGATCAGATTCACAGCCAGTGCCTGCTCAGTCCACTTTTTTCTCCTGCCTAAACTACCAGCAAAAGACAGTCTGGGTAGTCAAGCAACCTTCTGAAAAATGACATCTATTGTAGGTATTACAGAATGCAATGGAAACAAACACCAAAATGAAAGTGAAAGTTCATCAAGCATTTTCACAGCTTCTGCAGTACCTTCCTATTTCACCCTATCCACTCCACTAGACCAAGCCTGTGGGAACACCAAATGCAGTCTTCAGATGCAAGAGAAAAAAAGCAGGAGACTACTTTTTTTCCATGACTGATATATTTTTTAAAGTGCAAGAAAAAAAATCCATTGCAATTTATACTGAAATCAGAAGTAATTTATGATTTTTCTAGTTTAAAATTTAGTGCACCCAAATCACTGCATCATGGTTATATCTCTTGACAAAAACGGGACAAAAACTTTAGAAACCAACAGCAGCATTTAACACAGTGAGAAGAAGCCACAGAACAGCCACACATTTTTCCTTTAGTTTTCATCAATCAACCACAGACGTAAGTCCCGAACTATCTCAGCTATGTCAGATGAAACAAGTACACAAGCTTTCAGTCAGCAGTGACAGCCTGCTTTTCAGTGTGCTGCTTTACAAACCAGGCACTGAGGTCATGTAATTTGGATGTAGTCAGTGAGCAGATCAGTAGTAGATGTGGGAATGTAACTCATTACTGAAGATTCCCCCATTCAGCATGCCAGTTACCTTGGGCTATTAAGGAATTCATACTCAAAAGCATTTACCATAAGGTTTCAAAGTCGTATTTATGACCAGTGTTTCCTTTTTCTTCAATTTTGCATATTGAAAAGATATGAACAAAGACAAAGAATATAAGCTGCCTGTTTCAACAGTTAAAGGAATAGCCACACAGTCCCAACAGCACATCAGCACTACCTGGATGTTTTCCACTGAGGACAACCACCAGACTCATGCAGAGCAGGAAAGCTACAGTGAGACTGAGCACAACTACATGGCTGCCACAGAGTCTTGCAATCCAAAGTGCAGGAGCAGGGTTGGGGAAAGCAAGCGTGGAGGTGCAGAAGGCATCATCCTCTGTTCTTTTCCAACAAGCCCATGCTTGAACAGCTGATGAAAATTCAAAAGACTACAAGAGTCACAAAGACACCAAAGTGGTCTACAGTACTGACCTTATCCACCGATTTAATTTCTTTTTATGAAAGGCAATGATGAGATGCCAGAAATTGAACAAAACCTACATTTGCAAAGGGAATGGAAAAACAGAAGCAGGTGGTCAAGTAGCTAAGCTGGCAAAGCATTTGGATGGTAGCCGAATGGCCTGAATTCGGTCTTTAGTAAGGTCACCAGTGTCTTCCACTACACACACAGCTGCATTACTTGAAAATTTAAATCATATTTGTGATAAGAAAACAGAAAGCACTTTCAAACACATATTTAGGATTAGAAGTGAACTATGTAAGAACAGACATTTAAAACATTCAACAACAATTACTGATTTATTACAAAACATTTATTATTTTCAATAAAGAGGCCATCAGACAACACTATATGCATTCATCACACTTCTGCTGCACAGTTCATGATGATACAGACTCAACTCCTATCACTTTCTGCCACAGCCCTTTGTGATGATATTTTGAGCAGTTCTGGTACACATGTACTCACACACGCTTGCTGTGATTTCTAAGAGTGCCTGCCAGCAGACTGAAGGCTGGCTCTACACAGAAGCCTATTAAAAAAAAAAAAAAAAAAAAAAATCTAAAGAAAAAACAAATCCTGCAGTCAACCTTAGTTTAACAAAAAAATAAACCACAATCACATCACTTCCTACACTTCTTATCAAATACATACTCTTCATTTTATTTAATAAATAGTATTTTTTAGTACACAAGTTCTACTAGTCTGTACTTTACTGAGATGAAGTGAGGTCACAATACAGGGAATGCTAGTGTATTGTACAGCAAACAAAGCACTTTTAAAGCCAAGTGAACATGTCATTTAATCAAGATAACTTTCAAATGGTAAAACCATACTTACAAATGAATTCAAACTTGATTCCCAGCAGACACTGATAGAATCCACTACCTTGATAAAAAAGCATGAATATCTTACAGATAAGATCTGCAGTGTCTAATTCTTTCAACATCTACCACTCTCTGTCATTTGTAGGTCACACAGTGACTGAATCCTCAAGTTGCAGCTGAATGCTGCCTATTCCTAGCAAATTCACTAGCACCTCAGTGGCTAGAGCACATAATACAGGAAACAGCATTACCCCATGAACTCTCAATTCAATCGCTTCTTTGGTCACAATTAAGTATTGAGCCAAAAGTTTCCAAGCAGCCTTCTGGAAATGAGAAACTGTATATTTTCAGGAACAGTTCGTTCACATAGCAGCAAGCCCTGAGCCAGAGGACAAGGACTTTTGATTAGTCCAAAGCTCATTAGCAACATTCAAGAATCTCGGAGTCGTTATCTAGCAAACTAAAACCTGCATGACCTACAAACCAAGATAAAGACAACTGATTACAGAAAGCTCAAATCTGAGATCCTTACCTAAAATCACACAGCTAAAATGATTCCTTGAACATTCAGGCTGAATCAAGCACGGCAAAATCTTGACGTGGTCTTGTTTCTCAAGTGTACTTTAGTAAGATCCAGTTAGCACCAGAAGTAATCCTAAGTATATGGTTTCCAAACCATAATTCCTGACAGCACATCACCCAGAAACGCTTTCCATATCTGCTTCCCCCACTGTCTTTATTCTGCAAGTTCTGCAGCAAACCTTAATTACAACTTCCCTACTGGAAAGGCAGGCAGCAGATGCCACAAAACAGGCCATCAGTGGAGCATAAAAGTTTCTTACAAACTTTCTCACACTTTCACATATTTTTCTGCCTTTCACTATAGTCCTAACTCCTCCTTACTCTTGGTGCCTGACTACCAGCTTTTTCCTCTGTAAGTTCATTAGTAAACCCCGATAAAACCACATGGCAGTTCTGACCTCTCTGCCCCTGCCAGTCATTTCACTTACACTCCACAATCCCTCATCCAGTCTCTTTTGAAACCCACTACCTTCAATTTTCTACTGGGTCTGCCAAGCCTAAATTTGTAGGTACATGTGTCCAGGTCTCCCTTCATTTCCAATTGATACTGCTATAATAACCTGAATCCATATTTACCAAAAAAGCCGCTCCAAAAATACAAACAAAATACATACTTAAGATAAGTATTGTCAGGTCACACACTTCATGAATTATAGCAGTTCACCTTTGCAAGATTAATATGCAAAAGGTTTCTAGGTAAAAAACAGTTTGCAAGTAACCACAAAACAATTAGCATTAGGTCTTTGTCTATATCTCCACACAGCTGTGCAGGTAAATCTCTTTTTTATGTTATAAGGAACTTAAGTTAATTTTGCCTGAAATTGACATTGTACAGAAAACATCATATTTGGGAGAAGCACATGGCTAAATTAAGCAGAGGGAGGGATAGAAGTTCTGCTTCTAAGTCATTATTGTAGGAGATGTTAGAAGAGCCAAGTGCCAGAAAAGCCTGCCAAGTGCTATTCACCCACTCACACACAAGTGTATAATGCCGCCTTGAAGAGAGCTTGACATGAGATTACAAAGCAAATTCTATGAAATTCTGCTCTATATCTAAGCTTGGGGAATTTGAGGTATTTAAATCAGGTATGCTACACTGTTTGTGTGCTACAACATTTCACACCAGCAATGTCAGCGTTTCAGTGCCATATCTGAAGCCCCAGCATTCCTCTCACCTCCCCAGGGCCCCACGACATACCACAGGCTGCAGG
>VYZR01106117.1:50024-67959 GCA_013400675.1 Oxylabes madagascariensis
AAGCCAAACTTATGATGGTTCTCTAAACAATAAATCCGCTTCATAGACTAACAAAAAGATCCTAACTTGCTAGTTTAAGAGTCCATTCAGTACATATCAGCTAAATAGGTTTATTCTGGACCCTTGCCTCTCTGAAATGAGGCACCTCCTCATCAGTCCAGTCCCTTTCTACTCGGTCACTAGTTTGCTGGGGAACTCAAAAAGAGGCAAAGCACAGTGTTAAAGACCACAGATCTCTCTCAGCTGTACAACCACATTTGCATGTCAATTATGATGCTGTTAACTGGCTGCTCTAAAAGAGAGCTAGAGGCAATATTTATCAATATAAATCCAAACATATCTTTGTAAGAATCATGATGAAAACGAATGCAATTTCTCTAATGTTGCAGCTGCACTTTTCCTATTTCCTAGATTACATTTTTCAGATTAGATTGGGAAAACAGGGACCAACATAATTTGTGCCTGCTTAATAGACAGACTTTATCTCAGCCATCTTTAAAACTGGTGCTATTTAATATACCTATTAAATATACATTTTTTTAGAGGCACTGCTATTCAAGCCCCAGCCAATTTGGCAGAACCGAGTCTTTGCAGAAGTGAAACAAAGAGATGCTTTCCTTTGCATGCAAATACATTAAAGCTCAACAATTTTCAGTCTTAAAGGCTCCCCCAGGAATTTTCTGAATGTAAACAAGCAAGAGTACACTTAAGCTTGAAAATACAAAAGCAATGGATTCAGTCCAACACTGAACAACAGTGAGGTAGCAACAGCAAGACTGACACCACTCATCCTTCATGCCACCAGGAAGCCAAGGCTTTTCATCGAGAGAACAAGTTTTACATATTACTTCTTGAAGCACATTATAATTACCCAGGTTGAGATAAAGCTACTATTCATATTTTTTTTAAAAATCAAACAATAGTGTTTACTAGAAGCAACCACTGACAGCAGCTTAAAAGAAGTAACACTGCAGGCAAATATGGGATAAGTGATTTTCCATAGTCACCATGTCTGAGGCTGAGTCCATTACCTCAGATTCCTCTGAATATTGCTTACCATGTTACATTTCCAAACACTATCTCCAAAGAAGATTAAACTCTAAAACCAACAGCTGTCTCACATACAAGAACACCACATATTTGCCTGGAAAAACACATAATGTTCTGATATTTTACATATTTTCAGCATCTCTTACAATGCTTTTTTAATTCATTGGTGGAAAGAAATTGCCTTTGGATAATTAAATCATTATGAAAAGCCTAACTTGTCTGCTGTCTTTTTCACATACAAGTCTTTAGTCTTCCAATTCAATCTGAAAAAACTTAATAAAAATTTAAGTGATAGAATTGAGCTTTCCAGTAATGGAAACAACCAGTTACAGAGAATCTGTAACTTGAAACGCTTACTATTATCACTGACATATTTCACTAAGACAAATAAAATGGCAAAATATGTGCAGGCAGATACAGCCACCATTACTTTACCAATTTAACATGGCAAGCAAAAGGGATAAGCCCATTTGTTCAACACAGCTGAGAACTCAGAACTACATCTGGCCCTATGAGAAAAAGGTCCTGTCACTCCAAATGGAAAAGAGGTTATCAATATCATTTTGGTTCGACTTACAATCAGCTAGTAATTTTTTTTTTTCTGATAGGGGTAGGTGGAAGAATAGAGCTTATGAACCCGGTACAGAACTGACACACTGAAGCACTGAACTGTGCTTCTTACATTGAAACAGAAGCACAGGGATCTTCTGTTTTCCACCTTAGGACAAAAAAAGAGGAAATCCTAAGTTTTACAGACCAGAAAAAAAAAGGAAGGAAGCTGGGGGCAGGGGGCGAATGAAGAGGAATAGGGAAGAAACAGATAAGTAAAGAATGTTTAAGAAGTTTCCAGTATTAACCATGAATAACAGAGCAGCTCTGCCAACTGTTGTCCATGAAATTGTTTCAAAAATACGGACTCATATCTTCTTTATCAGAGTAAGCAAGGAAACAACAACAGAAGAGCACTTCTAAATCCTATGCAAAGACACAAACTACATGTCAAGCTCTGCATTCTCTCTGTACTAACAGACCTAGTACAGATGTGAAGAAAGGAACCATGCAGCCTAGGAAGAGGCATATTTCTTGAAGACAAAAAATATTTTATTCTTATGAAAACTACCACTATCTCTATCCTGCTTAGTTTCAAGCAGTGTACCTCACAGCTGCACCTAAAAGTCTCTGAGTGTTCCTCATAGTTGTATCTATGGATTCAGTGTTTCATAGTGTTACCTCTGATAACATTTAAGTTACTCCATGCTATATTTTTCTCCAAAAGATAAGATAGTGCACTTAAAACCCAATAGCCATCTTTATACAGGGCTTTTCTCAGAAAAAAAAATTAATAGACTTTTTTTTATGGGTAACATCTCCCAAAGAAGCATGAATGCTACTTCATGAAAGTACAACTACTACATGCTTATATAGTCTATAAAATAACTCCTGTTTGATCAAGGGTCAAGCTGTAACCCATTAGGGTTTCCATAATAAAAATAATGAAAAAATACAAATTTTGCATTTAGCCCATGGAACAAAACAAAGCATCAGAAATACTGCTATGTCCTGTCCCAACCTGCCCAACATCTTGTACATACTCACCTCACTACACTACTCTGGAGAAAAGTTAAAATAAGACTTCATAGAGTAATCATTTAATTTCTGCACTGTAACCTGTAATTTGAAAGAGCTGCAAAAGAATAAAACATTATCCTTTTACATAGTAAATGATTTATGATAGTAAAAGAAAATGCCTTGCTCTAAAAACAACTAAAAAGAATTCCGTAATTTCTATTATGGAAGAACCCCTATTATGCAGTTATAATCTCTTATCCACAGTGTATGTAGATTCCCACTTACTCCATGAAAACTATACATGAAAATGCATCAGTATACACTTTTATAGTTACGGACTCATTTTGCATTTTTAAATAAAACTCAAAAATCTTAAGTTCAGTGTAAACAACAGTGAAATTCAAATCAAGAAATCCCAAGCAACGGATTTCAAAGGGCACCACATTTCTTCTCTGTTGCAGAAAGGACTGAACAAGCACATGATTTAGCTACTGACTGCATTAGACCAGCCACCACCTACTTCCAGAGCCCTGAAAGCATAAAAACACACACTTGAAATCCAGTAACACAAGAAGCAAAACCGAAATAAATTTAAGTTATTCCTCAAACATCTTAAGTGAGTCTTGCTAATTAACAACTCCATTTTCAGTTTTATTACTAGTTTTCTACACATAAACTATCAAGGAAACAAAATTCTTTGTACTAGAGACCTGAGTAAACACATCTTACTCCCTTTCAGTTGTAGTAACTTCAGTAGTTACTATTGAATTAAATAAATAACTGCATGTGAATCCAAAAAAATATGTTGACTTGGTTCCTTAACTGGAGAAAGATGAAAGGTGCAATCAGTATCAGCAAGGGGTTTTTTTTCCCAAAATAAGACTTTGGATTTTTTAATACTGCAAAACTAATTTTTATCCTACTTTCTTACTCAGAACAACAAAAAAGAGCAAGCACAGTGCATGACAGATTGCAAAATCCAAGCTTTTTTCTTTATCCCTATAGCACAGGTGACTTTCAGACCTGCACTGTTTGCAGCTCTCCTATTCACCCATGAGCATCTGGAACTTAGATCAGCATTATTTTTAAGCAAAACATTTCAGGTGCCCAAAAATGCAAAGTTGACAAGTTATCATATCATCGTTAAACTATATAACTGGGAACATAAATTCTGAGTAACCAGAAAAATGCATTATGAAGAGAAACTGCAAACAGCTCACTTTGGTCTCTTGTCATTGTAAAGATCTGAAAAACACATCCTTTTAAACATACAAATGCAAACTAATGGCACATCATTGTGACATCCAAGTGTCTTTGGTTGCTTATCATGCGCTGCTTCTCATAACAAGATTTGCTTCTACTAGTGAGTACAGTTCCTAAATTTCATCTCTCAAACCTGTCAAACAGGGTGCTTCCAACAGGCATATGAGAGAAGGGAAATTTGGGAGTCAGTGTGGCTGACAAAGGGAATAAATAGCATCGAAGAGAAGTGCCATTCAGTAAAGACACATAAGCAGAAATCATCAGCTGACAAATACAGGATGGAAGAACGACTGTCTAGACAACCGTATTCCGGAAAAGGATCTGAAGGATTGATTAGCAGCTCCCGACTGAACATGAGTCAGTGCAACGCTACTGCAAAAGGAACAAATGTCACACCAGGAATGACAAGCAGACAACACACATCACCCAAAGCACACACTAAGATTCTCATGCTTCACCTGATAAAGTTTCCCTGTCCGGTTGTGAATGTGGATCAATTGTTCATGGATAAGAACATATCATTTAAAAGGAAAGAATTAAATAACCGGAGCTATTGCGTAAAAGGAAAAGTCTTGGCATGTCTTCATATATACATAATGATACATTCAAGCAGAAAACTGCTCCAGTGCTAAACACTTGCTAGGTAGCGAGATTGCTGAGCACTGACTACAGAACTTGTAGACGCTCTGCTATCAGCATTTTAAAAAACATATTGGCAAACATCCTTCAGAAGTGACAGAGTTGACCTGGGCTTGAGAAAGCAGTACAGATTAAATCTCTCAAAACTCTTCCTAAACATTTTTCTATATTTTTATTGATCACCTTCAGGGAAAAAAAAATTAAATAAATCAGTCCTCTGTATTACATAATGCTAGAGACATTTAAGACAAATTAAATGCATGTGGCAATTAAATAAAAAGAGACATTTCCTTCCAGGTTAGTCATCTGGCTTCCAAATCACTGGGAAGTGGATGATGGTCACCTCAAAGTCATTCTGCCCAGCTCCTCACAAACAGATAGCAAGAAAATTAAGAAAAGCAAAACAAAAGGTTACTCAGTGATGTACAGTTACATGCAAAAAACAAACAAACAAACAAAAACAACAAACAAACAAAAAACCCACAATAACAAAAGAAATTTCATTTGAAAATGAAGCAAAACCTTTGCATTTCAACCCTTCCATGAAGAATCAGGCTTTGATGGGTTATCAAGTTTTTTCCCCTGTACCTTCACAGAGCCAACAAATTTAATTAAAAAAAAAACCCCAAAACACAACACAAAGTCTCTCAAAACTAAAGAAATGAAGTAATTTCCCTGGGGTGCAAACTGTCTGCTCAAAGTGCCTTGTCTCAGTTGCTGAATACATTCAAATGTCACAAATGATCCAAGCAGTCAAATGCTCTCCTCAGGATTTTCCCCAATCCCAAACTCAAATTACTGAGAACTTTATAGACCAAAACCTGCACAGTGAATTACACTCAGAAATGAGCTGGGAACTATGGAACATCATAGAAAACATTGTACCAGGCTGCAAACATGAAACCCAATTTTATACCAAAGTTTCCTTTCTGGGGTGCAGGTTAGGGAAGCAAAGAGATGAGTCAATGGCAGACAGTCTTGCAGCAGTGCAAAAAGCTGCTAAGATCTGCATGGTAGGAGTCCAGTAACCAATTATAGCTTCCTTGACAGAGAAGTTAGTGACTCCATCACATGCTGCCTGAGAGTGCAGAACCAATCACAGATTACATTAGCCTATGTTAGATTTAAAAAAAAATAAAAAAATCATTCTCCTTTTCCACAGGGAGAACACATTCTCACCTTCATGGCTTATGTCATTTAATTCACCATTGTTCCATCACCTTTTGGATAAATTCAGCCCAGCTAGTAGCCTCACAAGTCCAACACTGAGAATGGTGGCAAAAAACCCTCAATACAGCAAAAGAGGAAGAAAGAGTGACATCTGTATACAGCTAACCATGAAATAACCTCTGCCTTCAAAAATTTTCCTCAGTAGCTCCAGATATGTAGTGAATAGGAAAAATTTGGTCTCTGAAGGGCACTATATAACATGTTAATGAACCAGCCAGCTCTGAGCTGTCCTTAGGAGATAGTGAAGACATTCAAAACATCACAAACCCATAAGGAAATCTACAGATTTTTGGAGGCAGCTTTTTAAAATCTGTTTTAAAATCTTGATTTAGCCTTATTTCAAGAAAATTTCACCACTTAATTTGTTTAACCTAAGACTAGTTTTATGACCAAAACTTACTTAAGAATCTCAACATCATATTCTGCATTCCAACAGAATACAGTCAGCATTTTTTTTTGTCCAAAAGCTGCAGGTTGAGATAATTCCATTTTTTAAAGACATTGAAAGTTACTGCTTTTATAAAAGACTGAAAAATGTATCACCTTTATTTGACTGACAGACTAAATTGATATAAAAGCCTCCATGGCAAATGTGTAATGTGTCAAAAATGTTCCTATAGAAAATGTGTGGGTCTTTGCTATTTCAGGTAGCTAGAACTCAGGCAGTATTTCATAATGGACTCCCACTGTCCCAGTGAGGCAAAGGGAGCACTAGTATCCTGTCACCCTCATTCTTGGAACACCATGGTACCTCATCTCCACTTGCTTGCAGGTGACCAGCCTCACAAACAGTTACAACAAGCAGTAACTAAATCAAAAATCACCCTTCAACTGCCCCTTAGTCAAATGAACCCACGAACACATTATGTTTTGCCCTGCCTCCACTCTAAATAGTTATTTAGACAGCTTGATAGAAGTTTTGGATATAGCTCATTATTAGTGACAATATTAGTCTAAGACAAAAATACAAAGTGAATACCATATAGAAACCTGAGGCACAATTCATGGAGAGGAACGGAGGAAATAAGGCTTGATTGAAGGCTTTATTTGTACTGTTTGAAGAGGCACACAAGAAAAGCTAATGAAATGTTTATGTTTAACAAAACACATTATACCAGGCTATTGACAGAGATACTGTTGAGCTAAACAAACCAAGTTCATTTACAGTTAAGTTAAAAAAGGGAATGCAGCATGCAGATAAGAATATCTTTGCTATCTTTCAACAGGACTACTCGCAAGACTAGTTTGGCTGCAACTCAGGACACAAGCCAATTGATTTGCAAGTATTGACAAGCAGTCAATACTGCTCCTGTGATCAACTAATAGGCCCCTGTCTTTTTCCTCCTATGAACCTCAGCTTACAGTACAAAGTCATTTGAAGTTTACACTTCCCCATCTGTAAACTAGGAGATGCCCAAAACTTCATGCCCCCCTCAGAAAGGCACATTTATGGCTTAACCACACCAAAAATATCAATCACTATTTCAGCCTGGCAGAGTTAAACTGGTATATTTTGCCGTACAGAATGACTTCAGCATCTGGAACACCGTTCAGCTTATAAATTAGGTGATACATTCAGCAACTGTTTTTAATTTTTCTCCTTAATTAATCTTTCCACCATAATCCAAAAAATGCCTTCCAGAGAAATGCTGAGAAACTTTGTGCTCAGTGAAAAAAGGGTAAATTGCCTACTTTGCAGAGACTATAACTGCACCCTTACAGGTTCAGGTAAATCAGAGAAATCAGATGATATGGCAATATGCAGATCTGGTGAGACAAAAAGAAAAACACATATCCTGAATATAGAGGATGAAACAGAACTCGTATCTTTACTCCAAACAGCAGCTGCAAGGTAATTATGTAGTCCTGTGATTTATTTATTACAGCTAAAAATTTCCAGTATGCACCAACCAGTAAGAGTCACTTTTGAAAGCTACACTTACTGGTTTGCTGCCTGCAGAGCATCCAAAGCTAGGCAGTCTTAAATGACTCATTTCAACAAAGGGTTTGATTATTGTTCTGAACAATATTGGTCGTTGGTTGGACTCTACGATCTTGGAGGTCTTTTCCAACCTAAATGAATCTGTGATTCTCTTGGGTTCTGAATTCATATAGATCAGCATACAGTATTTGTGTAAGTCAACTCCATTTGACATCTACCAGATTTAAACACTATCAACAGCAAAAAATAATCTTACCTCTCCTACTCCTATCATCAGCATACTCTGTGCTAAACAGTCCACATACGTGACCACAGGATCCTTCATACAATGCCATCGCTGGTTAGACGCCACAGCTGTGGTGTGATTCAAAACATATGCAATTTCAAAGTGAAATATACAAGCTTAACCTTCTGTTCTGAAAATACAGATATCAAAATCCAGACAAAGCAAGTTCTCAGTAGCAGAAATATTCCAGTGTTTGTTTCACTTTTAACATCCTGAGGGATAGTACAACATAACTGACAAAATCTATAGCCCTGGGAAATAAAAATACACAACAGTAGTACAAAAGGTGGCACATAAAAGTGTAGTAGCATTCTTACAGCAGCATGAATGTCCACCATGAAATGAACTAGCAGTGTGTCTGCCTATAGTAAATGAACTCTGGAGTTAAGCAACATGCACAATGAAAAAAAATAAAAATTAGTCAGATATTATCAATAGCCACCAGGCTGAAGTTCTGAAGTTAAAAAAATCGTAGAAGAGAAGACTGCGACTTGTATTACCTACCCCTCAAAGTGGGATCAGTCAGGCTGTGCAAGTGAGCAGCAGCCACCTGGTTACCAGCAACCCTTCAGTGCAACCAGGTGGCTGTTGTCTGGTTATTCATCCATTTTGGCATCACAGGAGAAATGTGCAGCACACAGCATGTGCTGAAGAATTCAGACTGAAAATGCAGATGAGGTCTGATGTTGATGCAAGTCCTGAGCTCTTTGTATAAAGGATACACATACTTCCTACAACTAATCGGGATTCTCAAGGAGGTTTCCTAACACACCCATTTTACCAGAGCAGATAAACACACAAGTATTAAAATAGCTGTTTGGAAATGTAATAATCCCATCAGTAAAAAAGAGACCACATAAGCTGGTCTGTGGTGCAAAATGTAAGTTTGATTTATGAGGTTCACTTTATATAAAGTTTAAATAATTATACAGCAAGATACAACCCTTTCTTCTGCCTCCCCTCCCACGGATATGTAGTACAATAGCTTACAGGGTAATTGGGTGTGAAAATTTTGCAGACAGCACTCATCATGCAGGTAAGTGAGCACACAGCATAAAAAGCAGACCAAGAGAAAAAATTAAATTAGGTTAGTATTTCAACATTTTGCAATAGTCATATTGAACTATAATATGATTCCCATCCTAGGGGTACAGAGAAACCAATTTGAACAGTGGCTTTTTGTTACTATCTTGAATAGCCTTTGGAAGCCAAATCACAGAAAACCAGGAAATGAATTTAAATAAGAATACGCATCGTGTTGGTGACTATATTATATTTGCACAAATAAAGACAATCTTTGTAGGGGACCACATTTTCTGGTTGATCCAAAAGAAGCTCTCCATTGAGAAAATGCAACTGTATCTCTTTAGCAGGAGTAAGATTTCAGTGACACCAGCTCTGGTAAGCAAGGCAGAGCTGAAGAGCAATTCACCTCTAACTATCTGAAAAGGGTTACTACTAAACGTAGAAAAGCTTACTTAAGGAATATCTGTTAATTGTTTAGCAACGATGGGATAGTTATTCAAATAGGGGGAACAGTGTTTATCTGCTTGTTTTCAGTATAAGAAAGATAGTGATTTTTAGCTCATATATATGGGGGGCGGGGGCAAATGCTTCAGTTGTGAAATAGCACACTAGGATCAAAAATAAAAATAAACAACAAATAGACGGAGACGAGGGCTGCAGCTTGAAATACTTGACTGCTAATATCCAGCATGCCATTCCAGAGAGTCCCAGAGTCGTTTTTAAGCCTCTTGCCCATCCTCATAAAGAAAGGCGGGTGGCAGGACTAACCAATATCTTGCAACCCAGCTGCGACCTGACAAATAAAGAAGTCCACAAAAGAAATCCCATCGATGATCTGTGTAATTTAGCATTCGGAAGACGGCAACATCTGGGCTCAACTCCAGATGGGACGGAGCGGCCCCGCGCTCTCGGCTCGCCCCAGCCCTGGTACACACACAACACACAAAGGAGGGCTCCGCGCTCCTCCCGCTTTTCTCCCACACGAACAACTCCGCGTTCAAATGCGACGTAAACACCCGGAGAGCTGCCTGCTGCGCCGGCAGGTCCGCACACCACTTCAGCTACACCCGTGTCACAGGGGGCTATTGTCCGGGACCGGCGGCCAGCGCTCGCCGGGTGTTGGCGTAGGCGGTGCCAAGAAAAATAAAATCACTGCGAGTCTCTCCGATCGCTCCGCAAGTCAAACCCGCGGACTTCAGAGCCCTATACCGGGCACAGGGGAACGAACAAGCGAGGCAGCGCGGCTCCCACAAGCGACACTTTGTCTGCTTTCCAGCGAAGCAGCGACAAAACCCCCGACGCGCGAACAATGCCCGCGGCCCCGCTGTCGCTCCTTGCCGGGCCGCCGGCGGACACCGTCTCTCACCGACCCATCACCGGGTCGCGGGTCCCAGCGATGTTTTTGGGCTGCTTTGTTCCCCGTAAAACGCCAGCCTTTTCACCCAGCGCCGGCGGGGAGAACCGAGAGCCCGCCTCGGAAACCGGGGACCGGCCCCTGCCCCATCCCCTGGCAGCGGCGGGAGACGCCGGAGCCGCGGCTTGGGCATCGGCCGCCCTTTGTTGTGCCCCCGGGAAGGGGCCGCTCCTCCGCGCCCCGACGGCACCTCGGCCCCCATCGCAGCCCTCACACGCGCGGGGCGCTGCCCTCGCTCCCGCGGGGCGAGCCCGCTGCGCCCGGGATGCGCTCCCCGCCGGCAGCGCCGCTCCTCGCCCCACGCTGCCCCGCTCGCCGTCTCCTTCACTCACCCACGCCGTACTTCTCGTGCTCCGTGGGTATCCACATGCTCGCGGCGTGCGAGCGCCCGTTCCCCCGCCAGCCCCTCCGCCGGGAGCGGCGGTGGCCGGCAAGCGCGTCCGCTGCCCGGGGCTCCCGCCGCGCTCAGCCGCGGCTGCCCGGCCCCGGCGGCGAAGGCATTGTTCGGGCAGGCGGACTGACTGACTGAAGNTCGGGGCGGGCGGACTGACTGACGGAGGGCGCCCGCCCCCAGCCACTTATATTCCCCGTCCCGCTGCACGCCGGGGAACGTAGTGCCTCGGTGCAGCCGCGCCCCTCGCCGCCCGCGGCCGCGGGAGAGACTACGAGCCCCGTCCGGCCCCGCGCTCCCGCTGGGGCGGAGCGGGGCGGAGNCAGCAAGAATAGCAGGGTTTGTGTCCTGGTCGAGAAGTCGGTATGTCTGCACCCTTCCCGAAGGCGCTAAGCTGGAGCTCACCGTAGATAAACTGCAAGAAATCCTCAGGCTACACTGGTCCTTTTAAGAGAAACCTGGGTGTTTTGAGGCAGGAGCAACAGCCTAGGTTGTATCTTTTGGTCCTGTCGAAAAACACAGACAAAAAAGGGAGAAAACTAAAGATAACGATGCTGCTTTGCGGGTCTTGCTTTGTAGGTACACGTCTCTAAAATGAGTATGTCTGGTTTTAGAAAAGTGTTCTCCATTTAAATCATTATTCTGAAGTGGTATCTAGAGATTTTATGGTTTATTTTGTTTCGGATTTTATTCGTTCAGCTGAATGAAAAAAACAGCTTAATGTTTTCACCTTTAAGAGAAGAGAGTAGCTTTCAGTTCGGGTTGGCTTTTAACTTCTGCTGTCCAGTCATTAATTAAGTGTGAAGGACACCATGAAAGGAAGTCATGTGCAAGCAGGTAGTTTCAAACCTAGAGTTAGAGCACTTTTATTCTGTATTTGGGCCTTTGATAGTGAGTGGTCTTTTAAGTAACAATTGTGTCGTTTGTCTAGTATATGCCCTTATTCTATTCATAAAAGTAATATCAATTTATGCTAGTAGTTAAAGCAGTATTCTTGCCTTATTTCTGTGTTCAGTATGTTGGCATTAACCTCATACATGAAAAGCCAGACCCTTTTAGAGCATTTCCACACTGGTGTAATTGCACCTAGAGGCAAAGCTGTGCTGTTTATACTGTTCTAAAGAACATGTGCCTGAGTCTGTGCAACTCCTCTGTGTATACATAGGTCTGTGGACTACTGGAGATGAGGAGGTTACCCTGAGGTTTTTTCAAGTAACTCTTGTAAAGACAGTGGCACCAGTTCAAAGGAAAAAAGGAAATTTTTTGAGGAAAATGGAAATTCAGAGGCCTATGCTGTTTTCCTTTCACTGAGCAGAAACACTCATTGAAAGGACTAGTGGACTTTCTCTGTCTTTGCTCCCAAACTCACTTTGCATGCCCTGGCAGATCATGTGGAGTCTCTAGGTAATGAAATATGTAAAAATCACTGTTGAAAATCAAAATAATAGGTGTCAGGCTAAATTAACTTTTATATCAGCCTATAGACTTCCATGTACATCCAGGCACTTCATCTCCCCAGCATGCTGCCTGGGAGTCATAAAATTTTGCCCTGGCCTTGTAACTGCTGTCTCTCACGTTAACCATGACTGGTTTCACCTTTAACAGTCTTCCCTTGGACAAAGGCAAAAGTGCCCAATAGCTCAGACAGCCTTTTCAAAATTATTTGTTTAGAACACAGTCACTTAGGGTCAGGAGATCTTCAGAGTATAAATCTCATTGTCTGTGGGTGTCTTGGGGTGCAAAGAAATACCCCACCCTAATATTTATTATTTCTCTGCCTCTGAAGAAAATCCTTATTCGTTCAGAGGTTTAATTTCTACAAAACTATTCTCTCTGGTTACATCTTGTACTTGCATGTGCACCTGAGGTGTGTCACTTACTTGGAGGCAGCATATAGGAAAATTAAAGTAACATACTATTTCCTGGTTTGCTGATTCTATTTACAGGAAAGCCTGTGTTTTTATATTCTGATTCAGGACAGTGTTTCTTTCTAGTTAGTTCCTTCCAGCAGCCTTCACCAAGTGGCTTTTAATAAATATTTCACTGTCCACAGTACAGTTTGTTCAGTCTGCAGCAGTTATACTACATATCAACACTTCTTACAGCATCTGTCAAAGGATTTTAAAAGGAGTATTTTTTCTGGAAGTGTGTCTTTCATTGTTTCATCAGCAGTCTGACCGTTATGGTTTCCTACTGTAGTGGTTTCAGTTTCACCAAAAAGTAGATTTGGGGTTCCTCCCAAATTTGCCGTAAACCAGGACACTACTCAAGGTCTTCTTGTGCTCAAGTGCTTTTGAGCACATACTGCTGGGGTGCACCATGTCCAAGCACAACTTGTTACTCTAATTCCTTCCATGTCTCTCCCTTGTACCCCATTTTTAAGAATATTCAGTTTATTCTGGAAAACAGAAGTTTGACTGGTCTTGCACATGTCTACTTTTTTTTTGTTCTACCTAGAGGATACTCCAGTGACAGCTGGTTTGTTCCTGATAGTGCAGCCATCACTTTTGCTCAACTCTTAAGTTCTGTTAAGGGTGCTATTAGAGCTGCTCAATGCAGTGTACTCTGGAATGCAGGGTTTTTTCTTTCCTAGTCACTGAAAGGCAGTCCCATGTACTCTCAGACCCAAAAGATTTCTCCGTACGGGTTAATGGATGCGTTCCTCTTTAGATTTGCAAGCGCTCCCATGTTCACAGGCCCCTTTGTGTATCAGTGTGGATTCTTAAGTCGAAGTCCATTTCTGGCCCTTGGGCCACTTACCCAGCCACTGGCTCAGACAGTAAGGGTGGGGAATGGACAAGTGTTTCTTAAATTAATTTAGGTTATCGGTAGCTCCTGACAATTGCATTGTAGTGACATAGTCCTTCGCATTTGCTACTGCAAGCTTCATTAGAGGTTACAGTGCTGTGGGACACCTTAGGCAACACTCATGCGTGCATCAGGGTAGCCCTGCTGAAGGATTGATCAAAGGGATTCCCCAGCAGCAACCCCTGGGAAAGAAAGGGAAACCTCTTATTCCCTTTTTGATTTCCTTTCCCTGGGAGAGCCAGGCAGTGAGGGAAATGGCAACAGCAGCAATATATGTGTCTGTGCCCTGCCTTTAAGCCCGTCCTGAAGATGTGGAGGGTAAAGGAGGATGGTACTTTTGAGTCCCATTTAGGGTGGCAAAGACTGATCAGGACTGAAGTGCAGTAGTAAAAACACTGTAGGCACCTTCACTGTCTGATTCAGAAGGACAGATGCATTCGTGGATTCCTTGAACGTTACCGTGTCCTGTAAACCTCTCTGAATTCTGTGCTTGGGCACCCTTAGTCTGCATGGTGGTTTCCTCCTTTTTTGCTAGCAACTTGATGTTGGCTGTCAAAATGGATACACATATTGGCCCTTGTCTCACATGTACCCCACAGTCATGGATCGCTCAAGTCTTAGTTTGTTAGCTGGACTTTGTCTCCAGGCACCCACTGTGCTCACAGCTAGACCCCGGGCTCCTTGCATCTTCCAGACACAGGTCTTCTGCTCACTGGCTACTGCAGCTTGTACATTGCTACCCAATTACACACAGATACACTGTGGTCCCTCCAGTTGCTGTTTCCTGGACCTGCAGACCTTGAGAGCTGCAGCATCTTCTGCAGTTGCTGGCACTCAGACTTTGCAGCAGTATCACACATAGAACAGAGGGTGAATTACACAGAAGAGTAGTTAAGGATTTAGTAAGAAGAAGGAAAAGAGGTGATCAGGTGCAGGGTTTGATCAGAGAAGCTTACCAATTGTTTGAATTCAACATGCCCTTTTTATTCTTTCCTTCACTCCCCATCTCCATTGCCTCGTGCTTGCCACCCTGCCCCTTCCCTTTCTTCTTTCCCCTCCCCTAAATTCCTCATAAAGTATACAAAATTCCCCTATCACCTTCTGATCCCATCCACAAACACCCTCAAAAATATCATTGTACATATGATAATCACGTTTCCCCATTCATATCAGTGTGACAAAAGTTCATCCTGACCCTGTTCAAGAGTGTGTGAGTAGTTGCTTTAATGCCATTAGTTCCTATATTGACAGAGACAACTTACTGTCTCTGTTTTCACCTGCTCATTAATATTTGTGTGTAATCTACCGTGTTCCTTGTTGTTTGTTATTTCTTTTATACTGAACAGTCCTTAACCAAATACCGGGTGGACTAGAGGCCTTCCCAGCCCCTGCTTCCTTATACTGCCACTCCTATTCAGATCAGACTGAGTGCTTTGTCTCCTTCCTCTCTAAAATATTCACAGCATGCGTGGTGGTGAATTGGGAGCTGCTGGCTGCTCGTGTCTGTGGGTGAGAACTCCAGCAAGGTGACACAGCAGCCATTGCCCCAAGCACTCAGCTGCCTCTTCTCATCTCTTCATTCACAAGAGATCCTCAGACCTCAGCCTGATGAGCAGCCCACGTGTATCTGTCTATTTCTGTTGCATGGGTCTAGAGATTGATGTCCTCTCGGTACCCTTCCTTAAAAACCGCCACCAATTCCAAATGATCACACATGTGCTTGCATCCTCAGTTGTTTTCCCACAGGGCACTTTGAATCTTCCAGAATACCACCAGTGATCTGTTTCTCAGGTTAAATCTTTGTGTGCAGTAGAGGATTTCAAGACCTGAGGCTTCCACCATACTGCAGATTTTGGGCAAAGAGAGAAGAGATTCCTTTTACTAGTGGGCATTCTAAGCTCTGTAAAGTATGCAGATTAATCATTGTGAACTGAACAATTAACACCTGGAGGACAGGTTCACAAATTCTGGAAGTGCAACACAATTTATTTTAATATGATTGCCAGAATGGATCTCCTAAAGCAGTATTATTTAAAAATGTTTTAAAAGCCTTTTTTATGGTTTTTAATTAAAAATCCAATCTCAAAGTAATTTTAAACATTTACCTGATAAGCAAGTGGATCTTTTGGAGGATTGGAAATTACTAAATTATTGTTGTAAAATCACCTTTTATGTGCTTCTCTGCTTGAAAATTAAAGAGGCAGAATCCTTTCATGTAATTGTTGCAGTAATATTTTAGTGTTTTTTAGCCTTCACATCACATTTCTTAAATACCTGATGATGGGATAATATACAAGTGAAACCAAATATTTCATTAAACATGTCATAATGGCTTAATAAAATAAGTGATGGGTTGTATTGGTTGGTAATAGAGATCTGAAGTGCCCGTGATTCCTGCCATAATTTTACAAGTAATTGTGTTGGAAATGTGCAGTGTATTTTATCTGAAGACAAGGGGCATCCCCACGCCTCGGCATGAATGCGTAATTTCTGTTAGCACAAGGCATAGGATATGTGCTATTTCCCAAAAATACCCAATAAAGATTTGCTATTTGGTTTTCTCTGAATTTAGAAAACTTTCATAGCTTAAAAGCAAAGATGGATGACCTTTATCTTTGTATTTCATTCTAGTGGTCTAATGCAATTCTTGCTTGCTCAGTAGCAAGTAAAGGCTTTGATGCATAACAAACTACCTAGTGTCAGCTCCTCTGTACTCTAACCAGAGCTCGTTTAGAAGTGAGCTGCTTCAGACTGCCTGGTGAGCAGGTACACTGCTTGATCATGGTAACTTGTTTGCATGTTAAAGACTTCAGGTTCTTTGAAACCTCTGCTCCGTCCTTCTGTTACCTGCAATGGAGCAAGAGTGGTGTTTTATCAGTCCTCAGACTGATGAAGACCTTTAAACTGTTTCTGTATTGGCAAATATCTGATTCTTACCCAAAAAAGCTTTCTCATCACTTGAACAAATAATAGATGTGGACATGCTTTATTTAGGTGTAGAGATAGAGGCTAGAGAGGTACTTCAAGTGTTTTGAATGTTCTGAGTGTGACACAGATGCCAGGATAATTTGTTATGCCTATTGAAACACTTGTTCACTGCTCTGTTTTTACTGGGGTGTACTGGTTGTCTGGAAGAGCACCGAAGTTGTAGATTTTTGCCAGCAATGAAGACTGTCACAGGGTGTGCCTGTCACATAAACATTGTCTTAGAGTTCACCCTTTGAGACTTTAGCCAACTTTCTTGATGAAGGGATGTAGGGTTTAAACTAGCATATGGTTGTGTATACAAACTGTGGGAAAGGAAGGAAAAGGCTTAAGCGTTATGAAATTACAAGTGTTAAGTATTTTAACTTCAGTGTAGGTTAAATTTGTCTATCCAAACAGCCTTCATAACCTTTCCCAGCCCCGTATGCTTTCTTCCACCATGTCCTGTCTTGAAACCTCTGCTAGAGTCCTGCAACTCCGTGCGACCATTTATATCCTAAAACTGCAGTTGTTCTCAGTCTCTCTCTGAGGTTTTTGCTTCACATTCTCCTCCACAAACTCCCAGCAGGCTGAAACCAGGAGAAAAGCCTGAAAGCATTTGAATGTCTTTCTGTGGGCTTTTTAAAGTAGCTTTAAATATTGCATCAATAAAAGCCTCACACAATGCAGGAAAGAACATGACATTCAAGAAGTGAGAGGAAAAAAATGTGGTGAGTTTTGTACAACTTTAAAGCAGGTCTGTGCCTCTGAAGAGCTGGGCACATCATCCTGACCAGCGTCTCACTGAAATCAGGGAAATGTGTTTGTAAAAGTATGGATTCTTTGCAAAGTTGTTGTCTACAGTACTTAATTACCGTCCCTTGAATGGGAAAATACTAGTGTTCAATGACCTGATAATTGTTGTATTAAATAATGTGTTAGTCAGTACCTCTAAAACCACATAACCAGACTGAAATTGTGCTGTAGCATCCCTGCCTATGGCCGGGGGCATGTTAGAACTAGGTGTTCTTTTAGGTCCCCTCCATCCCAAACCATAGCAGTACATGTTGACTTTTAATGTTTTCGTAGGAAATGGTATAGCTGCAATAGTCCAATCGTTGATCCCAAGACCTGATTTTCTAGCAGGTGTTTCCATGATCACAGCTTGTTTGCCATTCTGTCCTGATATTCTGCTATACTAGACCTTTAAGTTAGAAATTGTAGCAGGTGTTTTGTGAGTAGCTTCAGTGGTCCATAGACACTTGTCTGTGCTTTGCACTGTGTTTCTTTAAACTTTCCTTTTGATATTTTTGCCTCTTGTTTTCAATGGACCATGTCTTCCAATTGGTCTTT
>VYZR01106117.1:70813-81763 GCA_013400675.1 Oxylabes madagascariensis
GTCTTTGGTATGTCTTTGTACTAAATAACAAGTTTAACAGAAAAAAGCTGCTATTTTTTGTTAGATAGATTTGGGTGATAAGTACAAAAGAAGAACCTGAATGGTCACTTTGGTCCTTCCATTTCAAATTCTTCTGTTGGATATTTTCTTCCTCTTCTTTGTAGATCAACGTTCTGAGTTTCAGTTTACTTAATTACTTTGTTAATCTTTCCAGATAATAGTCTAGGTTTTAATCATTGCTTCTAATCCCTTATTTTATTACATAATATGGATCTCAGCTCCCCATGTCTACCGAGTCATGTGATCACACTAAACAAGGAAAAGTAAACATAAATTTTGTTTAACAATAGTCATAAGAAATCAGGGAAGCTCTAAAAAGTATAATAAAATTATTCAGTATATAATTCTGAAGTAGATAAATATTGTTTCATATTTGTGAGCAAAATATGAAACCCTGAATTTAGTTACACTAATGTAAGTCTGTGTCATTTACCCAGGAATGAGGCACTATACAGCTCTGAGCTTGCAGTAGAACCTGCTGTAGTGTGTTAAATATTTATAAATTGCATATTAACATCAGCACTTAAATATTGTTATGAATACTTATTAGGGTCACTTTCATTAGTGTGTGTGTGGGCATGTGTGTCCCTCTGTGTGAGAACAGTAGGTTTGCTCTGGTCTTTACAGATGTGGGGGTTTGTCTGGGCTCCAGCAGAAAGACAACAAGCAGTTGCATGTATCTGCTGCTGAACTGGGCAATAATGGAGTCTATTATTTAAACGTGATCTTATTGGCAAGCACATTGTTTTTGTTTTATTAAAATTCCAACACTTAACATTTTTATTAATCACTTTCCCAGTGCTATTCAGTTGTGTTCTGATGCCTGTGCTGCTGTACCCATAGCAACACTTGTTAATGCTAATGAAACTGCACCATCCTAAGCTCCCCGACAGAGCAGCCCTGTTAAATATGGCTATTAAGCACAGTTGTATTTCTGTTAGTTCCAGCTCCCAGCAGACACCTGCTCTATAGAAACTCTGCTCTGAGTCATTAGGATCCGGTAACTTACAGCTTTTCTTGAAGCTGTCATTTAACTGGCATAAAATTCTCGTATTCCTAGACAGCAAATGCTACAGAATATGTACAGTTTCTGTATAACTGACAAGCTTTAGCTGTAGGATTAAGTGTTCTTTTGAAGTGCTCATTTGCATTCAATGAAAAACAGGCAGGGCTGAGACTGATTGATCTTGGGGGCAGCTACAGGATGTGTTGTCCCCTAGAGCACATGGACATTTTAACTAAATATCATTCATAGTGTGTTAACAAGCAGAAGTAATAGCTAAATAACTCCTCATGAACTCAGACTTAATTCAGCTTAATAGAAGTACTTGAGGGCTTTAATATATTGAGGTAGGAGAAGATTATGTACATTGATTCTTCTTTCACTAGGAAACATATCTGCATGTAGTATTGGTGAGGACCATGACAGGGTGTTTTATTTTCATTATTCTGAGTTTTGGCTTTGAATACTGTTTATTTGGCAAGTCATTAGTCATCCATCTTTTGTACTCTGGAAAACAAAGGAAAAATCCTGTAATAAGTATAAAATTGCTTCCAAGAATATGACCACAAATTAGGGAATGCTGCTGTGCCAACAAATAGATGCTGGAGTGCCAAGGCTGCAAACCAGGGAAGCTGTCATGTATGTATTTTGAGTGTCAGGCTGATCCTTCTCCATACCCTTTAACACACAATTGATTCCAAGACAAAGCTTTAAAACTGCTCATTTTCTAAAGAGATTTAAATACAGCACTCTTTTGTGCAGAGTTACCTATAGGAATACAGGTTGGTTCCCCAGTGTACTCCGTAGGTGTTTGGTCATTTTGGCTACTTAATGGTTTTGCCATGTAATCAGTAAGAACTTGGGGGAGGGTGCTCAGCCTTTTTGTTTTCCACTCGGCATCTGTTGGGCTGATAGTGTGGAGTGCCAGGTTTGCTAGGTGTCTTTTGTTTTCCTGTCATTCTTTGTTCCCTTTGTTCTTTGCATGTCTAGAAATCTGTCTTTTGCTCATTATTTGGACTCCTGTATTCTCCAGTATGTCTTTGTTGTGTTCATTTTTGTTTTAGGATCATTTCAAGTTCTTGTGCTAATCTCCTCATAGTATTAACCAGCTGTATTAATGAGATAATAAACCAGATTTGTTGGTAATGAATTGATCCATTCAACTATTGGATTTAATTAGAAAGACACTTAACATTCCAGCAGATGTTCTTATTTTGTTTCATTATCCTTGTGTTACCAACAGTGGGATATTTACATCGTAAAGTCCTCAGCCTAAGGCCTTGTTGCTGTGCCATAGACTACAAAAAATGGCAGGACACCCATAAATATGTCTTAAACAAATTTGTATGAATTGCTTTTTCATCATTTCAATTCTCAGATGTTGCAATGCCTTGAATTTTTAAAGTATTCTTCATTTAATAA
Source organism: Oxylabes madagascariensis (assembly GCA_013400675.1). Taxonomy (NCBI): domain Eukaryota; kingdom Metazoa; phylum Chordata; class Aves; order Passeriformes; family Timaliidae; genus Oxylabes; species Oxylabes madagascariensis. Next base: position 73,299 of record VYZR01106117.1, read on the forward strand.
TAAATCAATTAATCTGTTTTAAAATAGTTCTATTTCTTCTTCCCTAGTTGGAAACCCTTGTCTTTGGACTTAACTCCTTTTCCTCTGTTCTTGTGACTCTCGTTCCTTTTTATCTAGTGGCAAAGGTTCAGAAAGAAGGATGTGAGTGTCCCTGTCCTCAGCATTCCCTGCAGGCTATTTTGTGGAGTTCCTCCCTGAGCTTGCTGGTGCCTGCTGGAAGAGCCTGCTGCAAGAGCCTGCTGCTGCCTGAGCCTGGCGCTTGAGGCACGGCTGCAGGTTGCACTTCAGGGCCAAGCTGTGCGAGTGAAGAGCTCTAACAGTGAAGTTACTTCATTCATCTGAACCCACATACCTCCACTTTCTAGTTAGAGAATGTAACTTAGGCAGCAGTGTTCAGTTTGTCCCCAGAGCTAGTCAGAGGAGATAGTTCAGATGTGCAACCAAGTGACACTGAGCACAAGAGCTCCACACTGCATTTAGTGTGTTAGGTGTGCCCATGCTGTCAACAGTGGATTCTGCAAACTGAAGCCAGTGCTGAGTGTCCTTGTTAGGAATCAGGGATAAAATCTTAGTGGCCTCCTTTCCTTTGTGTGTAATGCCTTTGAAGAAACCTTGCACACTGTGGAAGGCTTATGCTAAAATTGTATGAGGCTGAAAAGAGAGGAGGAAGCTGAGAGGAAGGTTCTGTTTCACCTTACTGCTTCTCACCATGCACTCCTTAGTTTGCTCTTGCCCTTGGTGGACTCTTGTGTGAGCATTTTNACTGAAGCCAGTGCTGAGTGTCCTTGTTAGGAATCAGGGATAAAATCTTAGTGGCCTCCTTTCCTTTGTGCGTAATGCCTTTGAAGAAACCTTGCACGCTGTGGAAGGCTTATGCTAAAATTGTATGAGGCTGAAAAGAGAGGAGGAAGCTGAGAGGAAGGTTCTGTTTCACCTTACTGCTTCTCACCATGCACTCCTTAGTTTGCTCTTGCCCTTGGTGGACTCTTGTGTGAGCATTTTCAACATTCTTGAGCAAAAAGAAAGGAAGGAATGGTTCTTAATGGTAAAGAGTTGGATTGACTCATCAAAGGATTTGGCAAGCCTGGGAGCCAGCATAAGCAGAAGGGCAATGGTAGATGGTCAGGAGTGGTGGGATAAGGTGGAGAAAGACAGGATAATGAGACAGGATAATGAGACATCATCGTTTTGTCCCTAATGGGACAAAACCAATGTGCTTGCTTCTTGCTGGCAGCAAGCGGTTACACTGGCTAAACCATCTCTGGGGACCTTGCCTTTCAAAACTCGCATTCAAATGCCAAATCTTTCCTTCCTTTTCTTTCTGATAATAATATCTGTAGTGTTGGCTGTAAAATTGCATGGCATATTGCTTTGTGATAATTGCATGTGTGATTGTGCAGGTGGAGGACATTGCCTGTTCTGCTGTAGTCTGTGTTATAACTGTGTGGGTGTAATGTTTACTTAATTGTGCAAACGAACATTGGTTTGGAGCTTAGAATAATTGTATTCAAAAGTAAAAATGTTCCAGTAAGGAAAATTAATCCATTTTCATCTTGTTGCTTCACTAGCTGTGCAGATTAACTAGTCTTTATTATGACAATCCTTGAAATAAAATAAAGCCATATAATTTCTATAAGAGGCAGCCTTTTTTTATTTACCTTTTTTCCCCACTGTTGTGATGGTGTATACAGTCCTTGTGCAGGGATCAGAAATCCATTGTACTGGGTGTTTTATGCATTATCCTGTGGCTGCTTGTAATAAAAACAGTGCTTATTCTAGTTTTGAAAGTAAATTGTTTTCTATACCATCTCATTCTCAAATATATTCAAAGTATTTATTTTATTTTCCCCTGAAGACCTTAGTGTACTTCTTAGTTTTAGTTTTCAAAGAATGTATTCCTCTGTTCTCTTCTTTCTACTAATCCACATTTTTTAGCTCTGAATAAGCTGTTAAAGACCATAGTTTTATCTGTCCTGTTAAAGGTTGAACAGCATGGTGTCAGCTGCCAGTTCTGTGATTGAGAATGGGATTTTCTTAGTTCCTAAGTTCAGAGGGCTTTCTGTGAAGCCTTTGGGATATCTCTTTGCATAACAGTCATGCTGTTTTTCTGTTGGGTAGAGAAGAAAAACTCGGGGGCAACAACATGACTCATCCGAAACTTAATGGATGGATTTTATAGGGCTCTCTTCTCATAGGGAGTCTCATGAGTCCTGTGCTGTTCATCACAGGCACAATAGGAAGGGTGATACATTTTGCTGTTAATACTTTTTTTTTCCCTAAGTGGTAAGCAGGAGGGCCAGCTGAAGCATTGCAGGAAATTTCATGTTATTTGAGCAACTTGTACCCAGTAAAGTGCTATTCAATGTTAACAAACACAGAGTAACGCACAGGAGTGAACACACAAAGAGTATGACCACTGTCTTGTGCATTAACACCCGATTCACCCCTCAGGGGACTTTGCATCGTTGAAGAGAATTCAGCACTTAATTCAGTGATCCTAAAAGCAAGCGAAATACCAGAAATCAAAAGTAAATAGAGGAGAGATTTAAAAAGAAGAAACCTGTGCTGATTTAGAAACGTATTTTCTTCTACTCTCGGGCATTTTCAAGCTACCTCTTACCCCAGTACATGAAGGGTCGTGTAGGACTAGCCTTGAGTTGAACCAGGACATCAAGGAATAAAGGGCTATTACGAAAACATGAAAAGTCGATGCAAGTTTTTGTAGGTGTTGGAAGACCAACAATTGCAAATAGTGCAGGAATAAGTCAATGGAGAGGAAAAAAATAAAAGCTGCTTAACTGAGGGGCTGATATAGCCTTTGACTTAAACTCTCCATACTCAGACTTCTGGAAGACTATTCTATTTGTGTGATCACTGTTTGTTTGCCCTATTTTTATACCATTCCTAGGTAATTGCATCTCACCCTTGTCAGCCAGGGCACGTGCACTAGAGAGATGTTTAATCTGTCCCTGTGAAGTTATTCTTGTTGCAGTAGATTCTAGGAGAAAAGCTTGTTCCTTTTCCCTCATTTTCAAGTGTCTCTGCATGTAGGAGTCTTGGAGTCTGAGTGTGCATCTGAGAGTTTTTATTTCCCTGTTAGCCCTGAGCTGTGCTAGTTATCAGCTTTATTCAGTACCTGTAGCCACTCTGCTCCAAATATAGGAACAAAATTAGCTACTTTTGCAGAGATTTCAATATTATGCTTAGATTTATTTGTACTGTTTCGAGGTTTGTGCTACATTAGTCCAGTAAGTGCTACGCTAAAGGCTGTGCATTTGTTCAGCTCTGTGCATTCATTCTCTTGTTCAGTGTTTTTTGTAGTAGACGAGTAAAAAGATACTTACATGGGTTCCTTTTTCCTTTGCCTCTTCTTGTAAATGCCTTCTAAAGAAATTACATAAGCTTCTGCATTTGCCAAACTGCTCTGGTAGCCTAAAGTTATTCTCTTGTAGTATTAGCTACTCTGTTTGGGCAGGAAAAAAAATCTTCACCCCAATTTATTCCTTTCAGCAGCTCATGACTACAGTTAAAGACTTAGCAGTTCTGTTTTTCCAGCCCAAGTGGTTGCTATTCACAAGTATTTAGTTAATACTAAATAACTGTATCAGCTCCTTGACTAAGTTTCATACCAGTTCCTGCTGTACATACCTATCTGTTGAAAGCTGATTTCTTGAGGCAGATAGGCACTTATTTATTTGGATTTCTAAAGGTTTAAATAGGTCATTGCAAGAGACCTATACCAAAAATTAACAAAAAGCAGTGTTGCTGCTTACTGGGTACAGTTGGACTGGCTGACAGAGTATCTTCTTAGTTCACTTGACATCAGCAATTGCAAAGGAAATTAAGTTCTACTTTTCTCAGTAAACATGGTTTAATGCTTCTTCAGGCAACAGAACTTACTGTAAGAATGGACAGAGCTGGACTCTTGCAGGTACCATCAATTTTGCTTGGGAGATTTGACCCTTTCATGAGGATTGCTCTAGCATATAGTGTAGCCACTGCTGTTCTTAAAATAGGACAAAATGGAACAATTTCTGCCATGCCAGTTTAATGAAGAAATTTCTGAGGGAAGGGAATGGGCTGAAGTGTAGATAAAATTATGAGAAGAAAAGTGTTAGATTGTGCACAGCAGCTGCATTGCTCCAGGTAATACCATGCTCTGTGTGCTGCCACCTTTCCAGAGGGCTTAGTTTTATGACATGACTTGAATTCAGTGTAACCCAGCCATCAGTCTTCAGTCAAGTCAGTGCCTTTCCAGGAAGTTCTGTTTTTCAGAAGTCCTAAGTAGAAACCTCAACAGCTGTGCAGGGCAGTTCCAGGAGCAGCATAGAGCTGATAAAGCTGTGTTTCCTATGGTTTTATACCCTTTACCACCTGTGGCTTCCAGTGGCTCCAGGTTACCCTCAGTCCCCTGGAGCACCCCACTCACACTGGCAGTGCTGTGGCTGCTTTGGAGCACTGTGTGTCCATGCTGGCAGGGCAGACACTGCCGGACAGCGTGTGCTAGAGGACAAAGTCTCATTCCCTTTTCCATGCCTGTTCCCCTGCCTGAACACAGATTTGTCACAGAACTCAGAGGGGCTTCCCAGGTCTGTCTCTGAATGGGATTCTCCAGCCCTTCTTTGATTGTTGCAGAGTCTTGGTAGAAGGCAGGGTAGAGCACTGATAAGTTAACATATTCTCCTAGGAAAAAAAGCTGAATTACTGTGATTTTTTTCAAATTATTTTTCAAATTTTCCATGTGAGCAAGCTACCAAACTATCAGATTTAGTATACTGACCAATGTAAAACATATGTATGTGACTTTTGTAGGGTGAAAGTTGCTTCTTCTATCCGGTAAATATTAAGTAAGGCTCCTTTAACCATCCATATTTTAAAATTCATGTGTGACAACATAACAGACTTGAGAGAAGGCCTTTCTCTTAATTCTTCAGATATCTTTGGAAACTGGTGCCCAGGAGGTTCCCTCAGAATATCAGGAAGTGGTTTTGCACTGTGAGGGTATCTGAGCACTGGCACGGGTTGCCCAGGGAGGTTGTGGAGGCAAAGCCATTTGCATATGGTCCTGGGCAATCAGCCCTAGGTGGTCCTGTGTGAGAGTCCTCCTTGACCAGATGACCTCCAGGGATCCCTTCCAATCTCATCCATTCTGTCATTCTGTGAAATTTCATTTTTCTACAGAGGTGTTCATGTCACTGCAGGAATCCAGAGACACAGAGTTTATTCTCCTGCTGCACAAGCTAACTTCATAATACAAGAGTCCAGGACACCCAGATTTTCAGTTTTCAATTTCAAGAGGGCAGGAACATGCAGAGCTTTTTCCTGTTTACTTTTTGCTATCCAAAACTGACATAGCTAAAATTGAAGATACGTGTTGAAATTGGCTTTGCTTCCAAGATCAACCCTAACCCAAGACTGAGGTGTGATTAATTGGGAAAATGAACGCCGCAGTTTGCTTTTGGACAGCTAGAATTTGGTGAGGCTAATGGGGCCAACTGTTGAACTCTCTTGGTCAGTGTTTCTTAATGTGTTATACTAATTTACACCAATGGAAGAGCTTATGAATTTAGACTAGTGTTGTTTAAATGGGGAACCCTCACATATAACCCCAGGACAACAGGAGGCAGCGACTCACCTCTGTGTGGTGTCACTGGAGGAACCTAGGTCTGACTGGTACAATATGGTGCAAACATGGGCCACTGACCTTTCCACATGGAGCATGGCTGCCCCTTCCTCAACATCTACACACTTAGAAAGTGTTCCAGTGGGCATAACCGTCCGTGTGGCAGTAATCTTTATCAAGGCTAGTCTTTTGTCACGGAACAGTAAATTAGATGTTAATGGGGAAAAAAAGGCAAGACAAATGCATGTGTTCAAGAGTCAGTCAGAAAATTATAGAAGTATTCTGCAGTAAATAAAAGTGTAATTAGGAAAATTAACATGCAAAACGGTTTGTGCTATACAGTTGAAATCCTTCCTGATACTCTGAGCAATGTGGCTCAAAGATTAGATAGAGAGAAGAAGAAAAGTAGGTTTCCCATCATAAAATTTCTTTAATAGTAAGCAGAGCACTTGTGTGTGACTGACTTGGTGTCATCTGGGAGTTTCATTTGAGACAGACACCTGAGAACTGTCCTGTGCTAACCTCCCACTGTCCTTGGAATCAATGCAGTCAACCTGCTTACAAGCATCTTGCTCCTCAAATGATCCATGCAACAAAACCGAGACTCAAACAGGTTTTACATGTGCTACCTAAAAGTACTCCAAGAGCTGTACATTTATTTATATACTTAGTCAAAATTGATTGTTATTATTTTTATTTATTTTAGATACCGAGTGTATTTTGGAGCCTCTGTCTCTGCCAGAAAGTCCAGGTGGTGTTGATGCAGTAGAAAGTTCTCCATATGTGCCTTGTATTTTCTGCAAAGAATGCTATGTCTTAGCAGAACAGAACCAGCTCCTGAAGCACATGATTATTGAACACAAGCTCATCATAGCAGATGTGAAACTGGTTGCAGATTTTAGAAGGTAAGGGTTATATCATTTAAAATGTGTGCAGATGTTATCGAAAGCCCTGGAAAAGTTTTTGAAAAAATCTTTTTTAAAAGACATTGTGGGAGGATCTCTGTTAACTTGTCTTGTGAGCAATTTGCTGCTGGACTCTAAGGTTGTTTTCCTTTTTCCTTCCCTCTTCCTAGTGCCTAGATGTTGCTGGGACTAGGGAGCTCACTTTTTACTTGAAAACTGAGTAATATTTTCCTTTTAAGNTAGCAGAACAGAACCAGCTCCTGAAGCACATGATTATTGAACACAAGCTCATCATAGCAGATGTGAAACTGGTTGCAGATTTTAGAAGGTAAGGGTTATATCATTTAAAATGTGTGCAGATGTTATCGAAAGCCCTGGAAAAGTTTTTGAAAAAATCTTTTTTAAAAGACATTGTGGGAGGATCTCTGTTAACTTGTCTTGTGAGCAATTTGCTGCTGGACTCTTAAGGTTGTTTTCCTTTTTCCTTCCCTCTTCCTAGTGCCTAGATGTTGCTGGGACTAGGGAGCTCACTTTTAGAATACATGGCAATTCCTGTGTTTGACACTTTTTTTACATATCCTAGGGTCTTCTCAGGTCCTGTCACTAATCCACAAGTTGTGTGCAAACTAGAAAGCTGGTTTTTAGCAAAGCCCATTCCAGACAATCAGCTCTCCTAATCTGGGGTTTTATTTGTGTAGGGCAAGACTATTTCTACCCCTGTACAATGTCCTAAAGCTGTGGATTGTACACAGAAGCTGCTCAGCACAGGATCTCCCACTTTCTGGGATGAAATTTGTTTGTGCTACTTAAAGGACAGTATTACCCCATCAAAATTCCATTTAATCCTTAAGTCTGCTTTACAGTACTGTGATCTACATACAACTGTGAGTCCTTCTACAGCTGTGGCATTGATCATCTCACCAGGGTCACTTTTGGCTTTCTCTCTCTTAACTTCCTCCAGTAGCTGGCGTGGCCCCAGCTGGCTTGTGACTTCAGAGACAAGGCACTTGCTTGGCATTCTGCTTTCCACAGTAATTTATTGACCAGGAGGAAGGCTAGACAGTACCTGCCAGTCTGTAGATAGTTCTGCTGTAGTATTTAAGTGTTAGATGGATAATTTCTCAACTAAAATGAATTTTCTAGTAGGTCTTCTGTTACTAGTTAGTCAAACAGCTTGTGTCTATCAAGACTCAAAAAAAAAAAATAAATAATACAATATAATTTAGGAGGAGAAATGTAAGCCATATAAATCCATAATCAAATGTATGAGCTTAACATTGCTTAAAATTGAAAAATGATGGTAGTTTTTGTTTGCTTTTCTGCTGAAGGCAGGCAGAAGGAGAATGTGCTGTTCTTTGGAGATAGTACTAGTATCTTCGAGTAAGTAAAGGAATCGGAGCTGCTCAGTCATGGACCACTAGTCTAAGCGTGCTTGGGGGAATTATTTTGCATTAATAGGAATGTATTTTAAAATCACCCCTTCAAAAAGTGCCCATTTAGATTTTTTTTGCTGCTAATGCAATTGGAAGGTAGCCAAATCTTACAGAAAGTGGCCCCAGGACATGAAATGATGTAATTGTTGCTCTGAAGTCTGCTTTCTCTCATTTGCTGTATTACTAAAATAGTTTAATACTAAGCACAAAAAATAGAGTATATTCTGAAGTGTTGAACTGAGGTGTGGAAAATAGAGGGATCAACTCTGTAAAGATGGTGTTATTTTAATACTTAGCAATGAGTTACAGCTAGTCTTAGGAATACATTTCTTGACAGAACTGCAGGAAGTGGATAATCCAGAAAAGACCAATACTAATGGAAAATTTTTTTCTTTTCTTTTTAACTTTGAAGAATAAAGATAAGTTGGCATAAGGGCAGAGGGAAGAGATAAGAGGAATAAGCTTCTGCTTCATGACTCAACATGATCACTCATCCTGTCTCCC
>VYZR01106117.1:89854-148427 GCA_013400675.1 Oxylabes madagascariensis
GCAATAAAGTCTGTTTATTTTTTCATTTCCTTTTGCTGCAATCTGAGCATTGACTTGCAAGTTAAATAGATATTTTGCTTTGTAAAGCCTTTTACCTCCAAACAAGTCCAGCAATTAAGAGTGAGCTGGCAAATGGGCTCATGTGAGTTGCGTAGACTAAAGACCAGAACAATACAACTTTCGGTGATTTTTCTGCAGCCTTTGAATCCTAGCTGCAGTCTCCAACAGCAAGCCCAAACAAGGACAAATGTTGTCTTTAAAATGTGCTGCCTGAAGCACTTCATTCTGCAGTTTTGAAACTCCAGTTAAGGAATATTTCAGATTGTACTGCAGCAGGGAGCTAGCCAAGGTGGATGTCATGCAGAGACATAATGGTGACTGTGATGTATTGAGAGAGGCCAAGGAATGAGCCTGAAGTAGGTTAGAGAGCACAGCTTGCTGAAATAGCTGACAAGGCTGTGAAATACAAAACAGATACGGTCTTTTGGAAAAACACAGTCTTGACAAAGAATTCGTAGTTGTGAAGCCCTACCAGGCAAGTTAGTCCTGGCAGCAAAACCAGAGATACATGGAGGGGCAGTGTCAATATAAGCCACCTGGGTGTTTTCTTAAAATAAAAAAGTAACATTCCCAAACCTATTTTTTTGAAAATACGTACTTTCTACAACAGCACTGACCTTGTCTTGCTGTCATGTATAGAGATATTCACCTGTCATCTGACTGGTAGTTTTAGGTGAAGGGGCTTCTCTTTCTCCCAATAAGTAAAGACCCTGAAGAGGAGTCTTCACCAAGACTGCAAGTTGTACCAGCTTCCCAGGAGGAGCTGTTTGTATGATCCCCAGTTTGTCACAATCTTAAGCTGAGACCAGGTGCAGGAGGGTTGAAGATATACAGTGGAAGGGATGGAGATGTTAGTCCGGTTTAGTGTAATGCAACATCAGAAGTGCTTACTGAGTAGCTGGTAATGTCAGCATGTTAAAACCTAGTTCTGAATTCTATAGGCCCTTCTTTTCCTGTGTTGGGTATTGAATTGCTTTTCTCAAGCACTCTGGAATCTTGCCCATCCTCTATCTGTTTATGAAGACTTGTCATACTAATGGTCAGAAATAGTTTTATCTGATTCCATAATGACTGTTGGGTAAATTATGTCAGGTCTAAATACATTTAGTGTCCAACCTTTAACCCTTTCGTATCCTTTGCTGATCTTGGTTCTTTATTTCTTTTGTTTTAAATGCATTTCTTTAACAGTTGTGACAGAATTAGACTGAAGCCCTGCATGTTTCAAACATTCCTCTTTGCCTGTGTTTGGTCTCTTGCTGCATTGGATCTATGCTCCTTTTTGTTGTTTATTTCTGATGCATTTGAGGGTGGGGGAAGGTCAGTTTTTGCTATTTCATTTTACTGCATTAGCCTGTCTCCATCTTCTTTTGCTTGTCTTAGTTCAAACAAACTTCACCTTTCTCCTGCTTCAGCTTGCCAGCCTGTGTTATGTGTCTAATGTAATTTCAGGCCTCTTTTTCTTTTAATACATCTTTACATAGTTAGTTTTCATCATACCATGAAACTCATCCTCCTTTTGTTTTAATTGTCTCAGCTTCCTAATGAGCTGTAAGAGTGTCTTCTACATCAGTGTCACAGTACCCTTCAAAGTCTGTCATCTGACCTGTCATTGGTTACAGCCTTTCAGGTGTAGGTTTTAGCCTGTAACCCTTCGGTAGCTGAGTCAACTCAAGAAGAGGTACAGTAGGGAAGAAAGGAAGAACCTAAGAGCAAATGGGACAGACAGCTAGAGGAACAATCCCTTATGCCTGTCCCAGTTAGTCATTCCAATGTTCGTTTTGAACCCAATCTCTGTGGAGTAGGCTGGAATCAAGGGTGAGGTAAAGGAAAAAAAGAGGGAAAAGAAAAGGAAACAAACACTTTTTTTAAAATGTTTTGGGTATTTCTGTCTTGGTATCAACAATGAATTAATGCTGACATCCCCAAATATTCAAGAAGGTTGGAAGCTGGTGCAACTGTTTAAGCAAATTGCTCATTTCCTGCCTCATAAGTTCAGTTTCTGTTTGACATACATTACCAAAATGTCTCTGCTCAGAAAAATTTCAGTTTTATGTAAGTTATTGTAATTACTCTTCTCCCTTTGGAGTCCCAGCAGTGAAACAGAGGGTTGGAAATGTCTGTAGGGAATAATAGCAGCCTTGTTGCTTTTGCTGTATTTGATGTGAACTGGTGCTTTTAATTCCTCACCTGTCCAAGTATCAGATATGCTTTCTAGTTTGGAAAGTTCCCTGTAGCAATGAAAGATGCCAGTATTTCATAAAAAGGAGGGTCTGCCTTGAAAAATATTTTTTTAACTCTGTTGAGTAAATTGGTAAAGCAGCAATGCTGGGTTAGTCAAAGTTCCCCAGCTGCTAAGCGTGTAGGGGAAAATGGGAAGGGTGAGAGTAGAGCATCAGTAGCATTGTCTGTATGGAAAATACAGTATGCTTCTCCTTCCTCCTCAGACTAACTGAGAGCAGCTGCCAACAAGGGCTGCACTTAGCAATCTGGAGTTAAGCAGACAAATACTGCAGAAAACTTTTTTCCCTCCTAGTGAATTAAAATCAGGAAGCTACATTGGGAGACCGTTAATGAGGGTGGGGGTGTTCAAACCCTTTCTGTCCTTATGTTTGAATTGTGCATGATCACTTTTGATTTCTATTCAGATTGTTCCCAGTGTTTTTTACAAAGTATATAAACTGTGTTTATGATGGTTTCAAATCCAAGGTTAGCCAAACAGGGTCAAACATGCTGCTGACTGGAGAGAGGGGCAGCTCCATGTATCGAAGCCCCAGTTTCTACTCATGTGGTATGGGACATCTGCTGCCCACATGGAGCAGTCTTAATTGTATCTCTGCTGAAGGGCTCTGACAAGGTGTGCTCCATTCACCTTTTTCCAGAGTCAGCCCTGAATAATAGGAATTTACGTTTCTGTGAGCTGACATTTTGCCTAACGGCAGCAGGACATGAGCAGATACGGCCTAAAATGTGAGTAGGTGCTGCTGAGCATGACTCCAATATAAAATGCACACCTTATAGTACAAAAACAAACAGAAAAGCCCCACCGTCTGTATTTTCAGGGTGACAGACATTTAGCTACAGTTCCCGAGTGGTGTGGTGGAATATGGGCCCTGGAAGGGGCTGTGGCACAGTGTGCCCGTGTCCCCCAGCCAAGTGCATCTCAGGTGCAGCACTCTCACGCGCTCTTGACAGACATCGTACCACCCCACTGCCTCTCAGGTGTAGCATGCTGCTTTTGTGGAAGAGAAGTAGACAGCATGTTTATTTGCCTGGTGTCAGTCAGCCTCCTGCCATCTCTCAGTGGGCAGCGGGATGTGGTGTGGTACATCCACACCAGCCCACCTGCACTGCAGGACACATTGGAGCCTTTCATCACAATAGCTTAAGCCTTCCTCTCATCTCTTTTGGGGCTTAGGGTGTGTGTCTTTCCTTTCTTTTCTCTTTTCCTTTCTTTTCTGCCTTCTCCGGAGTTTATCCAACAGGCGAAGCTGAATTCAGGTGGACCCTATGGACAAATTTGGGTATTAATCCACATAAAAGACTTACTAAAGAGGCAGGTGAGAAATACAGAGTTTCACTGCAGGTTCTAAAGAGATAAAGAGATTGAGAAAATCCCCTAAGAAATTCAGTCAGGATCCTGAATGTCAGAAAGCAGGCAGTAGCACCTTTATGTGCTTTATTACCTTTATTATGCACAGAAATTAAATCCTTTCCCAGTTATCAGTACTTAAAACGCAAGTACAGAGTAGTATGTTTCGTGGCTGAAAATATGCTAAGTTTTAATCCAGACACTGATTCTCCCATGTCCCAGATGATTGTGGCCTTTCCATCTGAAGTGCATAGTTAACTGCACAGTGTAACTACGCTGCTGCTGTTACAGCAACAGAGACAAATCACCAGCTGCTTGATTTTGTTGTTGTTAGGAATGTGCACTAAGTGTTGTAAAGTGTCTGACCCGGCCTGTTGCCCTACCTTAAACAGAGCCAGAGTGAAGGCCATGACCTTCTCCTCTTTCCTGGGTTTGGTTGTGCCACAGCTTCTTACAGAGACTGCCAGGACTGTGTCCTGTGTTAGGAAAAAGCCTTCTAGGTTGCCTGCAATCAGCCATGGAGGATTGAGTTTGCCATTCCACTGGGCGTTAGGTGGTTACCCATAAACCTTCCCATTACTACCAGAGGTAAACCCAAATTACAGGTAGAAACATTAAACTGATACATTTTATACAGAATTATTTAAATAGTTGCATAAGATATCACTGTGGATTGTATTTATTTCCATGGACCATGTATATAAAGTTAAAAGAATTTTACTGGAACTTAACTGGGACACATACTGCCTTTGGAAAAACTTGGAATTTTTGTGAGAACCCACACTCAAAACATACTAACATCTGGTTTGTGCCAGCTGCACATTTGAATTTTATATGTTCATTGTTACCAGTAAGGATAAGTATGTATAATAAGCTTATGTGATGGAATAATTTTATGATTATGGTTTTGTCTGAATAACTGTATCTGGTTTTTTTCATAGAGAGAAATTCTAGAACAGCAACAACAAGAGAGATATGACACAAGTTTTCATAGTATGTGTATGTTCTGTGATCAAGAATTCACAGGAAACAGGTTTGTTTATTGCCCTGTTTGCCTTTGTTTTATTTTTTGATATCTACTCAGCATCTTTGTTTGTTTTCAATGTCATTGAACCAGTCAATGCATAATGGTAGGACTCAGAAGATAGAATTAAAGTATAGTTTAAGTATTTCTTTCAACTGAAGTGCCATTTTAAATAGATCCTGTCCTACTTCTCAAACCTTTTTATTTATTCCAGTGCAATTATTTCAACTACACAGTACGCTGGAGTTGGGAATGAACCATTTTAAAGAGAAACCTTTTTTTGGCAACTGTTTTAGTGACAAGGACAGCTGTGTAAGCCAGTATGATCTTAAAAGAATTTATTTATCCAGTTGTATGTTTTCTAATTTAAAGCTCACCTAACTAGTGTGAATTTGAATATCAAATGAAAAAGAGGAGAGGAAAATTAGAGTGAGAACAGAGGGCTTTGCAGCATCAGTCAAGTGAGCAAGAATTGCATTGAAGTGCACGCTCCACAGAAACTTTGTTTATTCAGAGTAAATCGGTTTCAGTTGGAGAGGCTAAGTCTGTTTGCATGGGTAGTTCTGGTAATCTGGAAGGGTAGAAGCACCCGGGGTCATATTCCTGCGGGTCATCCCAATGTTCTGTCAGTGTCCCTCTCTAGTGTCTGGTGACAATAGAGGAACTTCATCCTGGAACTTCAGGGTCTGACAGGCAGAAGGTTTGAAAATCATGCCTGGACAATGGTAAAAACAAGTGTCAACATTTGGATATTTCTTTAGTTCCCAAAAGCAGAAGCTGAGGCATATAGAGATGTTGGGCACCTAAGGAATTAACTAGTATATCTCTGTTAGAAGAATATCTCATTTGAACATCCATTATATTTATTTGTGTACACTTTTGAGTGCCATTCATGTTGCTAATGCTTGTGAAACAACATTGATGTAAAAGCACATTGCATCCAAGAATTTCTGCTCTGCTAACCAGCATAGAGAAGTCAGACAAATGGCTTTTTAGAATGTTTCTCAGGAGGGTTGTTTGAAATGTGATTTGCTTATACAGGGTAATGAATGAGCTTTGCTAACAGTGAGGGTCAAAATAAAGTATACTGTAATTTTCATTTAAAGGATTATATTTCATGCATGTGGATGGAGCAATTGAAATCTTACTAAACATTCAGCAGAGCTGAAAATGAAAAACTTCCTGTTTCAATAAAATTGCATTCTTTTTTCCTAGCAGTGGCAGCAAGACTATTACTGTTTATTTAACACTGGCTTTTTATGCAGTTTTAGAGCCATTGGTGTACTGATTTAAAAATCAGCAATTGAATAATTCTTACATATATATATAAATATGTAACATTCTCTTTGAATTGTCTTTTGTAGATCTGTTCTTCTCAATCATATGGCAAGAGAGCATGCCTTTAACATTGGGCTGCCAGATAACATTGTGAACTGCTATGAGTTTCTGGCTGTATTACAGGGGAAGCTTGACAAGTACGTAGAGTTTTGTTTGTTTGTTTGTTTTCAATAAACTTGGGTTGTATTTCTTTTAACTTGGAAATAGTAGGTAAAAATTAATTCCACATTTGTGACTAATTAAGAAGCAAAGAGAGCATGTAAGTTTATTGTGAGTCCTCTTAGAAGTCATTTTCTTGACTTACTGAAAGCTAATTCATAACTGTTCATAGTATGAAGTCAAGTGCTGTGTTTCAGTTACGTGTTGCAGTTTGACATCTATAATAGTACATGCCTTTTTCTCATAGCTGGTAGCATTAATGTTCTTTCTCGTCGTGACAAACCTTTTGCTAAACATCTCTTTAATCACTGGATACTGAATCCATGTTCCAGTCTTCATTTGCCTCCATCTACCATTACTGTATATGTTTGGTCTCTCCCTTTTGTACTGCTTGCAGAGTAAACCCAGAGCAGAAGGGGATAGATACATGTTAGCTTTTTCCAGAAATGAAGACATATTAAGAATGCCTTTTCTTTTATCATTGGTGTTGCCTAATGCACTGATTACCATGCTCACTGATAATTTGCAGCAGTAGAGCTGTTTATCAGTAGTAGGACTGGAGGCTTTCACTTAGAGGGAGTTTATTCAGAGTTGATCGTCTCTGTAGTTAATGCACATGCTAAATTGTGTCCAGAGTAGTGAAAGGCCACTTTCCCTATGGCTAAGAATAGACTTATTAGCCATGCTAGTAGAATAGTACCTGAGAATAAATTACTAGAGGAGACAAATCTTGTTACAGGCAAATAAGACTACATTACGTATGCTGACAGAAATCCTTCCATACTTGTTGTGGGAATGCCTTTCTCAAGTAGAGCAAACACTTGGCTGTTAGCAGGTGGAGGAAAGCAGATATTAAAATTCACAGATGTATTCTGGCATCAGACCTATGATTCACCAGCAAGGCAACCTTGATTTGAAGTCTGCAAGCACAGGGAGAACTCAAAACTTCTTAAATGTCTTGAAAGGCAATTGATACTGAGAATCGTGAATTCCTGATCCACACAAAACATCTGAGGGGAATCTGGAACCAAAATAATTTTATGATGCAAATCTAAGGCAGTGCATATACTTCTGTTTTGTTTGAATTGCTCTGGAAGACATATTGTGGTAAAATTCTCATTTGTTAATGAATGTTTTCACCTTCTCAAGTAATGTGTATACACACCTAAATAATATCTTCATGTCTATGTACATATATGCATGTACATATGTGTATGTATGTCTGTCTAGGAGTCATATATACTTCTCAGTGTGTGTAGATATGAATTTACTTACTGAATTTTACTTTTTAGGATTTCAAAACCCATTGACCACCCTGGCAAACTTTCTTTTACCCTCCCTGTTGAGATAGAACTATAAAAACTTTCTGTTTAAGTAATTTAAATTGTTTCAAAAGACAAGTAATATGTTCAGAGTTTGGTTTTTTCACTCTGAATTACAAAGAAACAATTATGGGTGGATTGGATGTCAGTGTAAGTCCATGCTGAGTTACTGAGCTCACACAGTGAGCAATCAGCAGCCTTTCTGTGCCTGCTTTGGGTAATCAGACTTTTCTCCCACTTTGCATATGGGGCAAAAAGTAAACTTTTTTGTTATCTATATTTTTCATTTTCTGTCATTGTTATTTCTGTTTGATTGACTCTACTGTGATCTAAGATTATCTTGTAATTTTTTTTAAATCAGCTTTCTGTTTCTTTTAATTTGCTACAACATGCTTAGGTTAATCTTACTATATATAACTCCAGCTTATTTAAGTTTATTATTTTGTACTATTTTCATTTTAACATATTGACCTGTTTATTTTTTTATCTTAGCTTGCAGTGTTTATACTGTGAAAAAGTCTTCAGAGACAAAAACACACTTAAAGATCACATGAGGAAGAAGCAACATCGTAGAATCAATGCCAAAAATAAAGAATATGACAAGTTTTATATAATTAATTACTTGGTAAGTAGTTCTATAAATAATTAGCAAATTGACTAAAGAGATACAGACATTATGTAGCTAAAAGTGAATATATCATAACTAGCAATTAGTATAAAGGTCAAAAATCAAGAATTCTTAAGAAGTATGCTCATTTATGGTATGATATTCCGGATAATTGTCAAACTAAGCACTAGTAAACATTTTTTGTCGAGATTTGATTTTGAGAGATGCAAGAATGTAGCTTGAAGAGACACTAATCGTCATTAGTGCTCAGTCTCTGCTTTAAAAACAAAAGGGAAAATGAGATAGAGCAATGATGTAAATGGAGCTCTAACTTAAAGCAGGTAGGCTTTGAGCTCGTTTTCTACAAACCTTAAGCTGGAAGTGCTCTTCAGAGGGTAAATTAAATGCAAAGAGGAAGAAAATGAAAGACACAGAGATGAAAGAAAAATAGTTAGTTTTTAGCCTCCAGGTAGGTGTATGTTGCTAAATATTTTTTTATCTCAGACCTTTGAGAGTGCGTGCATGTGTATGCAACAGATTTTCACTTGCTACCTTCAATTTTTGAATATAGGAGCTACTTCAAAAGCTGTTATGTTCTGTCCCAGAAATAACTATAGTTCACCTGAAGTAGTCTTTGTGCCTTCTACATGTGCTAATATCCAAGTTATAAATAGGCATTCTTGACTGTTTCACCTACTCTTTCTTTTTAATTTCTCTCCATGGGTGTTACTTTAATACTGAGAACAAAAATTTGTATGTTTAATGCTCTGCCGAGTCCCTTGTACCTAAGACAGAATGAGTTTCCTTGGTGATACTTTATATTTTTCTTCCAAAGATCAATGATCTGAGACCTGGGGTATTTTTTCTAGATACTCAGATTTCACAACTTTGAAAACTGACCTGTAATTGCTGCACAGTGAGGAAAAAGTTGTGAAGCTGTGTAGGGTAGATGTTTATAGATCCTCAGCAGAACTTAGCATTTACTTCTCCTTTGGAAGTTAACAGATTTTAATTTAATGTAATTATTTTAAGTAATTTTAATAATTCCATTCTTCTCTGCTTGTCCTGCATGTAGTATTATGTTTTCAGAACTTGGCATCTTTTTAAGTTGTCTTTTGTTTCTCATTTCATTCATTGTTTACATTTTAATCTGTTCCATCTTAGATCAGGAAATTTTGCTAGATGACTACCCAGAATCTCTGAGAACCATGAAGTACTACTTGAGAAATTTGAGAGACATGCACAGAGATCATATCATGAATACAAACACAATGGCTGTGCCATGGTAATAAGCAGAATATACCAAAGTAAATGTAACAGCAAGGCTAATATTCACGTACCTAACCACTTTTCTCCAGTTGCTCCAAAAGTGGTGGCCTTGCCCATGCCTGTCACCTGAGAATGATCTTGTGGCCTGTGTCCTTCCTGAACCACATCCAGGCGTGGTCTGAGTGATGCTGCTTGCGTGGCCACAGAACGTGCAAACTGTTCACCAGTCAGGGCCGTGGTGCCCTTTGCCTGTAGCTGGGATTCTGGGCAGAGCTTTGCAGAGTGCCATCACATGCCAGCCTGAACCAGCTTGGGTACTGGGCACTGAGGAGCATCACTCAGTCATGTATTCTTTCAGGTTCTTGAAATTACAAACAATAGTAAATGTATCTCAAATAAGCTATGTCAAACCACCAAAATGTTTTGAATTGGGCAGTGGGTACTGCGTAGGCAAGATCTGTGCCAATACATCTTCTGGGACATACTGGAATGATCACAATTCTTTGTCTGGCTCTACATGCTCTGCTACAGCCATGTTGTCTTTCCACACATTTTCAGTTGCCTACAGTACAGTCTGCTCAGGGGACTGTTTCTGCTCAGCCTTTCTGATCCTTCAGACTATACCCACATCAGAATTTCTGACATTTCATCTTTTAAAGAAAGAATTAAAAAAAAAAAAAGATTGAAAACTCTGTCTTAAACTCTTATAACATAGTTCACTATAAAATGTGTATTTTCATACAGGAAATTTTTAGGAATGTTCCTACATAATGGGAAGTGTTGGCTTTCCAAACAGGCTTTGACAATGCCTTTTTTTTTCAGCACAGAGACAAGAAGACTAAAAGGAAGAACCTCATTTTGTTCACTAGGAGTTCAGTAGATTGGCCTTTACATTGTATGGAGGAAATATTATGTACGGCATATACATGCTCTACAGTAGATTATATTAAATGTCATAGGATGGGTTTTTTTCAAGCTGAGTCTATATTCAGTAAATTCTAGATATTACACAAGATCTGCTTTTTGTAATGGCTCAATGTAGTGATTTTGCTCCCTCTCCCCTAGCACCTCACAATTTACCAGATTTTTTTTTTAATGTGTACTATCAAGATTTACTCATTTTTACCTTTGAGCATAAGAGGTCTGTGCTTCACATTGCTCTAAATATCCTGGGGATTGTACAGTTTCAAAGACACCAACATGGTTTACGTACCATATCTGAAATGATTCCCCAGTGGATTTGGAGTCTTTTGTCTCTATTGTGTAAGTGTGGAAGATTATACCAATCCTACAGAATGGCTTAAAGTGTTAATTCAGAGAGATGAGCTGGTACTGGAGTACTGAGCAACAATGTATCCAATGACATATAGATGTAGAATTCCTTATTTTTCTTTTCTTCAAAAAAAAACCACTTCCAACCTAATTTCCTTGTTTCTCTGCTTGTATTATCCTGTGGCCCCATGACACACTTTGCACAAAGAGCCAAGCAAAAAAAAATGGAGAGGGAAGAACTTTGTCATCTGTGGTGCCTGCTGGAGGCCATAAAGAACAGAAGGCAGTATTAAAGCTCTCTTATTCCCCAAGGAACTGAGGCAAACCCAGACTGACAAGGCCTTCCTTTCTGTACTCACCTGATTGTTACCAGCAGCACTTTTAGGTATAGAGTATCCTTTGTAGGAAGCCCAGATGTCTATTTTCAAATTGACTAATGGCACGTGTCTACAATAGGTAACATCACTGTAATTAATACATTTATTACTAAGATAGGCAGCTGGAAAATGGTACCTACTACTTACTAGAAAACTTGTTTCATAAAGCCTTTATTTTCCTCAAAGATAAAAAGATGTTTTCTCCTTATTGCCAAGCTTTAGGTCATCACTATTATCTGTTGGGGGACAGGGGAAGAATATTTTATTATGGGAGTCACTACTTGTATTTAGCCTCTTTTGATTTACATGGTGTGTATTTTGTAAAAGAGTAAAGGGAAACCCTTCATCAGTTGATGACAGTTCAAGATTTAATAAAATCCCCCAATTGGGGAATGCTTCATATTGAAATTCATCCAACATGGATTAACTAATGTTGGGGTAAGGCCATCTTCTTCCTGATAGACCAGCTTGAGTTCTGCAGCAGTGTAAAACAGATACCATAACTCAGATGATCACAGCAAGACAGGTGAGAAGAAGGATGAGAGAAAATTTGCAGGGGAAATCAACATATGTTTGGAGTTTCTGAGCTCCACAGGCCTGGAACTCCATTTGCATGTAGTTTGGGAGCTGCTCCTCAGGGAACACTGAGATACCAGCTGCTGTTTCTAGTTTCTTCCATCTCTGCACTTTTTTCCAAGCTGGGGTGTGTTGCCTCAGTGAGGCACACAAACTTTCTGCCTTTAGAACTGCTCTCAGGTTGAGAAGGTAATTGCCAGTGAGGCATTTCATCTCTGTGCATTTAGACTACATGTTGGAAGAGGAAATAATTAAACCACACACATTTGCATGTTCTCACTTTTCTATAGGATCATCCTCTCTGTGAGGTACACAGAAAGTATTTAAAAGAAAAAGTTCAAGAAAATGAATATATAGCAAGGCCTTCAGGGTTTTTTTTAATTATGCATTTTCTAGTGTTTGAACTATTAACAATGTCAAGTCTCATTTTTTCTCTGGTTTTGTTAAGAATTTCTTGGGAATCTCTAGAGGTCATTCCTGGCAGCTCTTACATCTTGGATGAAAAAGCAAAGAAAGCTGAATACTTAACAAAGGCACCCTCGGTCCCAGATGCCCATCAAGCTGGAGAACTGAAAGTGTGTTAAAAAAAAAGAAAAAAATGATAAACCCTGAAAGATTTTTAAGAATGTTTCAATGAACTCTTTTTCACCCAGTTGCTCAGATTCAGTCTCTTGGCACTTTCATCACAGTATTCCTAGTTATCCATTCACCATGCAATTTTCCAGTAATACAAGACCTGGTTAGCGTTTCGCTTTTTCCTTTTTTTTTTCTCCTCTGAATATAAATAGATGAGGGAAACAGATATACCTTACAAGCTCCCTCTCTGCCTTCTTCACAGAAACACCATGAAAAACATCAGCAATAACAAAGCTCAGGCATGTTTTTTCCCTTTCACCTTCAATTAAAAGGTGAAGCTTAATATTGGCCGCTGTTTTAAGCATATTCTATGCTGATATGCTTTGAGCTGGTAAAGGGGAAAATGGTGAGCATTCGTCTTCATTTTGCAGTGGTTGTGAGGCACTATCTGCTCATTAAGGTGTTAACATTAGCAGACATAGGAAACTAGTTTGCAGCTGGGAGAACATGTAGTGAGAGGTGTTAATGGCTTCATGTTATCTCACAGTAATGGTGACAGTAATGAGTCTCCCCTCTCAGAGAGCTTACACACTGCCATGTAGTATCACTGAATTATATGATGGCATTATGTTTAGAGCTGTCTAGAGACAATTGTTTATCATTTTTCTGATAGACGCTAACAACTTTAAAAACTCGCAGTAATTTGTTAAATGATGGATATCTTCCTTCTTTTTCCAAACACCCATAAAGGCAATAATCATACTTGTTATTAAGAATGTTATTAAATATATTTATTAGTAGGAATATTTTAATAAAATCAATTAAAGTATTATCTTTTTATTAGCTGTCTTTTTTTTTTTTAATGGGGACAAGGTCGTCATCTATAATCTTTGTGAATCCTCCACAGCCAACAAAAGTATGGGTTCAAAAATACTGTTCTGATTGCTGGTAGTTAGTTTGTTTGGGTTTATTTTTAAAGACAAGAAGAATCCGAGGAAAGAAAAACACTAGCTAAAGATCACTGCTGGTATTTGAGTAGAGCCCTTCAGCTTTTTATTGCCTGTTATTTATATCTCAGTCATGCTGAGAGTGCTTGCCATTGTGCTGAACACCGCACAAATGTATTGTGATATACTTCATGCTGAAGGTCTTTAAGGTATAAATAAACAACACAAAAAGTAAGAGGAAGAGCAGAACACCATGAATAGATGTGCTTACGTTCATGTCTGAGAAGAGGAGGGAAGACAAACTGGAGTCTGTCTCAGAGGTGTGTGCCCTGGCTCACACTGCCTTTCTGGAGCACTCCAAAGTTAAGTTGACACCATGTTTTCAGTGGCACAGCCTTGAACGAGGCACAGGCACTGACTGGTGTGGCTGTGCCAGCTGAAGCTTCAGGTGTGACAGCTGCATGAAGCAGCACGGGCTGCTTGAAAAGCAAGGTAGGCAGATTGGGTCAGTGATCCAAAGTGATCCAAAATAAGATATTGATTCTGACTTCTGAGATGTTCATTCAGTTGAGTGACAATGTGTGATGAGTATCAGGAAATGTTGGTTTTTCTTTTTCTTTTCTTTTCTCCCCCCAGGAATTTGGAAAGTCCTGGGAGGAAGTGCAGTCAGAGGATGACCGGGAATTACTAGATAACCTAGAAGAGTAAGAGTTACTTATGTACCTATTACACAGACTTGCATTATTTTTTAAAGTAGATGCAGGGAAAATGCTGTGCACAGTTAGAACACAGTTTAAATTCTTTTAAGCCAATCAAATCAACTACAAATTGTCCTCATTAAAAACACTTCTCAGCAATGAGAGCTGTAAACTTCATATTTCAACCACAAGCCTGGTTTTTGTTTCCCTAGAGCTCAAACAAGAGCCTTCTGGGCTTGTAATGATGTAGACAAAATGCATTCTTTCTGATTTTTGCACCAGAAAACAGTCAAACAGCTTTTGCTCAAATTTAAAAATTAAAAGTAAGCATCAGAAATGTCAGTATGAAGAAGAAATTGTATGAAAAAAATTGATAAAAAGGTAATAACTAGAGATTAAAGAAGGATTTCAAAGGAAGCTTCTCAGCAGTGCTGATTGAGGGCAAGATCCACCTCCTCTGCATTCTTCTGTGGTCCCGGCCCTCAGATCACTGCAGAGGTGGTTTCCTTGGCCATAGAAAATTGAATAAGCTAGAAGTAATTTATGGGTATCAAGGTCCCTGATCGTCCTGCTTCTCTCTGTGACTTGAGGTTAATTTTACTTGATTCTACCTGGTTGCAGTAATAGTTCTATCTCTCAGCAGTACTAGAATTTAAATGGATGTTTTGATAGTGTTCTCTGTGTACATGTCTAAATGTAGCATAAGTGAGTAATTAATATTTCATAAGTAAATAACACTTAGAGTTAGCTCTGCCTGATGATTATGACTTTGGCTGGTGAATTGAAAGATTAGAAAGGTATACAAGAATTTTAGAAGACCTTAAAAAATAAATACTGAAAGCAATATTTAATGACTTGCCTTGACTTTGGCTAGAAATTGAAGTTAGTATTCTGTTTATTAGTGCAGACAGTTTCAAGTAGGATTAAATGCCTGTCTGCATAGGAATTACCCAATATTAACTGCTCAGTTATTCTCAAATTTTTAACTTTTTTAGACTCTACACCAGACTGTAATCATGTATCCAGCTACAAATCCACACTGTCTTTTCCACCCCTTTAAAATATTCAGTTTCTCTGGATTTATTTCTAGTGTTGTGAAAGCAGAACCTGAATTGCCCTTTCTCAAAATGTCTCTTCTCCNGTCTTTTCCACCCCTTTAAAATATTCAGTTTCTCTGGATTTATTTCTAGTGTTGTGAAAGCAGAACCTGAATTGCCCTTTCTCAAAATGTCTCTTTCTTTTTGACTTCTATTCATAAGAGATTGGTCTGACTGGGAAGAGCATCCTGTATGTGCAGTTTGCCTGTTTTGTGAACAACAAGCAGACACCACAGAAAAGCTGTATCTTCACATGCAGGTAAGACTTCTTTTAAACAGTTTTTTCATCACTTTGGAATTAAAAATAGAGTTTGTAAAGTCTTTATTAAGGTCAAATCAGCTGCTGCATTAGAATGCCCTCTTCAGCACAGAACTAAAGTACTGCATGCACCTCCAGCATCTATTCTTTAAAACATGCAGAGAAGTCAAGCTTTACATTAAGAATATGACTAACTATTACTTGTGAGTGTACACACTGCTACAGGCAGTAAAGAAATAGTATCTTTGATATCATAGTGGTTTCATGATTTAATATATTTTATGGTTAGCATCTGTGTTTCAGTTTTAATAAACTATTTAACCGTATTAAATATGAATACGAAAGTTTCTGATGAACCAAAATTTTTGTGGTTTGTTTCATGCATTCATGTTTGCATGTCTGTATTTATATGTCTGTGTCAGCCCATGAAAAGCTAAGCTGTTTTTAACTTGGAATAGTAGAAGTAGTGGAAATAAGTTTGGGTTTTTTTCTTCCCTTTCTTTTTCCTCCAGAAATCACATGGATTTCACTTTCCTAAAATAAAGTCAGAGCATGGTGAGTAAGAGGTGCTGTAATTGTCAGCATTTGCCACTAGTATGGAGAAAACCACATCATAAGGATAGTGGAAAACAAGTTTATCGGTTTTATTTTTGTAGAGACATTTAACTTTTCCATTATGGAAACTGTTTCTGCCAGCTTACAAAAGCAAGCCAAGAACACTTTATTTTTATGGCGCTATTGTTACTGCCAAGGATGTGTGCTATTTTCTTTAGACCCTTAGGATTCTTTTGCAGAGTATCTTCTACAAATACCTGTTCTATGAGTTCCAGGTCTGGCTGCTGGAGACTTGGAAGTATTATTATTTTTATTGTTATTATTGTTATTATTATTATTATTATTATTATTATTATTATGCCTGTTAGTGCTTTCTTGCAAGCTAGAAGCTTTGGTTGGCCAATGTTTGCTTTCTGCTGTAGAATCATTTAGGTTGTGGAAGACCTTTAAGATTGAGGCCAGCTATTAACCCAGCACTGCCAAGTCCACCATTTAACCATGTCCCTGAATGCCACATCTACATGTGTTTTAAATACTTCTGGGCATGGTGACTCAACTACTTCTCTGAGCAGCCTAGACTTGACAAGCCTTTTGGTGAAGAGGTTTTTCTTAATAACCAACTGAAATCTCCCTGAATCACTTGTTACCTGTAAGAAGAGACTGATTCCCTAGCTGGCCACAGCCTCCTTTCAGGCAGAGAGCAACTAAGTCTCTTGTGGAGAGCAATTAAGTCAGTCTGGAGCCTCCTTTTCTCCAGGCTAAACAGGGGGGCAATCCCTGCTCTGGTCCTGCTGGCCGCACTACTGCTGGTACAGGCCAGAATGCCATTGGCCTTTTTGGCCCCCTGGGCACAGCTGGCTCATGTTCAGCTGCTTTCACCAGCACCCCCAGGTTCCTTTCTATCACACAGCTTCCCCCAGCCTGTAACACTGCATGGGGTTGTGTGACTCCGCTGCAGGACCCAGCACTTCACTTTGTCAAACATAATACACTGACATCCCGACCCAGGCATGTCTCTAACGGGCCTGGTTTTATCCCTTACCCGCTTCAAATCTAGTTTGAAAGTGTCCCAATGAGCCCTGCTAACTCCTGTGCAAGGATCCTTTTCCCCTCCAACACAGGTGTACCCCCCCTCTGTCACCAGCAGGCCTGGGGTCATGTCGACACACCCATGAACCAAAAACACCAAATTATTCCAGTGACACCAGGCTTGGAACCAGGCATTGATCTGCTGGCTCTTCCTGTTTCTTCCCTTGTTATTCCTTGCAACTGGAAGGACGGAGGAAAACACTGCTTATGCTCCTGATCCCTTAACCAGTCTTTCCAAGGCCTTGAAGTCTCTCTGGATTGCCCTAGGACTTCTTGTTGCCACTTCATCACTGCCCACCTGAAAAACACTAGCAGATGAGGGCAGGAAGTTTAACCTGACATACATTTAACCTGAGCCCCAAGGAGGCAGCAGACTTCCCCTAAAAGTGAGTCTGGTTGGCATTTTGACCTTCATTCCCTCCAGCCGGGAACTTTCTGTGACCATGACCTGTCTTTTTTTCTTTGTGGGAGCAGGTTTTTTTGCAGGGCATAGGCTAACTTAACCCTGGTGACACCTCCATGCTGGATGAGCCATTGTCCTCATCACTGATGGGTTCCACTTGCAGGGGCTCTCACCTGTCACACCTGGGGAAGCAGGGCAGTCACAGAGGAGACAGGCCTGCTGCACCAGGCAGGGACTCGTCACCACTGCCCCTGTCCCTTCAGTCACTGTGCTCAGACAGGCAGAGGGAGGGCAGGGAATCCTCCAAGCCGTGCATCCTGTCTGCCTGCTGGGCCTGTCCCAGGGAAGGCTGGGTACAATGCCAATAGTCAGTCTCTCTCTCATTTCCCAATATTCTTCAACCTACTTGCCCCCTCCTAAAGCTCTGTCACTAAACCTAAGACTGAGAGGAAACAAAATGTTTGCAGTTTTTGCACTAAAAGAAGAGTTGGTTTCCCAGCAGCTAGGAATAAACAGTTAATTTGCTAAGATACAGCATGCAGGCAGTGCTGTCTTCAGTAAACTCTTATCAATCGTTATGCTTAATCCAAGAAAGCTTTTTTAAATTAAGACTTATGTTGCCCAAGCACTTGTTTGATACCATCTCTCCCAGGTCTGAACTTCTATCAGCAAGTAAAGCTAGTGAATTTCATCAGAAGAGAAATCCATCATTGTCGTTGTTACAACTGCCAGGAGAAATTTGAATCCAAAGGAGGATTGATAAGTCATATGGAAGAGACCAAACACATTGCACTCCTGCCAGCCAGGTCTTCATGGGATCAACCACAGTAAGGGCAAATACATTTCTTACAGCATTTATACTTATACTTGATAATTTCTGTTAAAGTAAGTTGGAAGTTCTGGGGTTTGCGAATACAACAATGCCCTGAGCTCCCTAACTCTAATGGCTGAGATAAAATAACAGGTGGTCTCAGAACTACTCAGAATAAGAAATCGCTATATAGTCTGAAGATAAAATGAACATAGGATACTGCTCTTCTAGTTGCATTCAGGACGCAATGTCCCTATACATGGGATCTGCACTTTCAAGTCACTATGCTAGAGAAGTTTGTTGTTGCAAAATGGTTCTAGAACCAAGTCAAACCCCTTCTTTTACATGTCTAATGTAGATATATGCATGATGTCTACCTAACTAGGTTGGTTGTTTACCCATAGCTTTTTTCCATGGAAAATGGAGAGAGACAGTAACAAAACACTGGTTCAGACTCTTAAGTAGGCTGTATGGGTCCAGAGAATGATGCTCTCTACCAGGTGGTAGAGCACTGGGAGTGTTCTAACTCAAACACCTCAGTCCAGCATTTGTCGTGGGACAAATACGGATCTGTAGTCCCTTTTGTAACATCATATGGGTGAAGAAATAGGAGGAAGGGCTCATCTGTTTTCACCTCTTCTCTATGACTCTTCTATACTGTGCATACCCTGCACTGTGCAGTTGATTTTTTGGGGGTACTATTTACTTTCATTCCAGACAACCAGACTTGCTCATTTTTCCTTTTTTAAAATTCTTATCTCAGCCTCTCAGACAAAATGTGTGGCTGTCTAGTAATCGAGTCTTTTTGCTTTCAGGTATTATTTTCCTACCTATGAAAATGATACACTCCTATGTACGCTGTCAGACAGTGAAGATGCAAAAACTGAGGATCAAAATGAAGAAGTGCCAGTTGTAAGCGAAGATATATCCAGTCTAAAAGCTCTCAAACAGAGCAGTGTTTTAAACCAGCTTCTCTGTAAAGAGAACAAGAGTCAGGAGAAATTTTGACCTGGAAGTCCAGTGGCTGATCTTGAGCGCTTTTCTCGCAAGGAAAAAAAAAAAAAAAAAAAAACTACATTATTTCAATACTATTGGAATACAGTTAAACTCACAAATGTTATTATCACTGGACAAACATTAGAAAGTGAATGCTAAATAAAAATTTAAGTGTTAACTTTATTGGTTTATCTTGCTTTTAATTTTAGCTTCATTTTAAAATTGAATGCTCAATTTTCTGCTAGGATCTTTAAATACTGTTAGTACGTTAGTGTTACTTACAAAGTTTTCATCCTTTTTTAATTTTTCCTGAATGGATCCGAATATGAGTTCTGTTTTAAGGCCACCTTGTGAAAGGTGGGAACAACTGAAACAATGTGTAAAGCCAGTGAGTAAATCTTCTAGGTGTTATTGCTGTTAGAGAGCAGACAGAAAATGTAATTCTTGGTCTGGTGTGTCAAGGAAATCTTGCTAATTTTTACCTTAGACCATTTGGAAAATAAAAACAAATCTGTATATCTCTATTTTAATCATCAGTATTTAAGACATATGACGCCTATTTTGAAAACTAGCTCAGAAACATCAGTAAAGCTCTGCCTGCCCCATGAATATCTGACTGCGTGAAAAGTTGCCAATCCAAAGTCTAAAAAAGCGTAGGAATAATTGCAATATTACTTGCTTCAAAAATCCAAAGAATTTCAAGTACATTTCTTGCATGTTTATGAACTGAGATGTTAAAGAATGACTGAGGGAATTGCAGACACATAATCCAAATTAAGTCCTAAAAATCTCAAGTCCAGAAAAGTTGCCACATTTCCTTTTAAAGTTCTCAAAGTGGCAGAAGGTCTTCAGCAGGTCCAGAAAGAATCTCAGTCTTGATAGGGTAAAGCTGCTCAGAGCGTAAGTCCTGCTAGGATGATCCAAACTAAATATTCCTGAAATGTTAAATAGTTCCAGAATTCAGGTTTATCTTTCCATAATATGTATAACCTCTTTCAAAAGTGTTAGTACATTCTTTATTTCTTCTTCAGGTCAATGTTAGAGCACTTACTGAAAGAATGGAAGTCTTGGCCCTGCCTGAGAAGATTCAAAGCTGTAGCTTTGCCTTTGCACGGCCCTCGTTACCTGAAATTTCTTGCTATCAATAAGATTTGTTGTTGTCTGTCTTTATACAATGATTATGAATTATAAAGCAGTCCCTGGGAGCAGAGGCTAAAGT
Source organism: Oxylabes madagascariensis (assembly GCA_013400675.1). Lineage (NCBI taxonomy): Eukaryota > Metazoa > Chordata > Aves > Passeriformes > Timaliidae > Oxylabes > Oxylabes madagascariensis. Next base: position 110,098 of record VYZR01106117.1, read on the forward strand.
GCAAATCTTTTGCCATGTTCTGCTAAGCTTCTATGCCCCACCTAATTCACCCTGCAATCTTATTTGCATCAGTTTCTGTTCATTTGCATTGAACTGGTTTTCTCCTGCCATTTCACGGCACCCTCTAGCACCTCTCTTTGCTTTCTCTTTCATATTTTTTCTTAGGCCCGGGTGCTGTGGAGGTAAGTTAGAGGAACAGGATACCAAAAATGTACTGAGTAAGACAGATCAGCACATAACTGCAGAGTGAAACAGACAGAAGCGGTATCTGACCCTGTCAAGAGGAAATGGGATAGAAGAAGTGCAGCAGGTGCTGAGAATACAGACAGAAAAAGGGGACAGGTATACTCATACTTTTGCATTGGTACAAAAATTTAGGAGGAGCAAACACAAGCCCAATATTTTTGAACTAAAATATCCTGACCATCTTAAATAAGCTATAATCTGTACTTGCATTTGTAAAATTCTTAATTTCATACAGTAATTGCAATGGCTGTTGCTGCTTTTTTTCCCCTCTAATTTTCTCCAAGCAGTTATTTTCTTCCTAACTTAGGAATTGATTTCATTCTTTGCTTTTTAGTCAGATTCTTAGCTGAGGGAATAAGAGTTAATGGGGCTTACATTAGTGATATGTGTTGAGCAATGGAAAAAAATCAGCAAAAGAACTATGGCAGCAGCAGCACACGAATGAGTTTTATGGCAAGCCCATCTCAGGAGGGCACATTAAGAGCAACATAAAATTTTACTGATATATAATAAAGTGAAATTGCAAAACATTGCCTAATCATAAGGAATGTGATTCTGAGTCATTCAAATCCCTACAAAATGAAAACAATGTCAGCAATATGAAATGACTGCTGTTCTGGTTCTAAGAGAAATTTGAAAAAGCAGTTTTTCAATGTAGAATTAAAAGACTGTCTAAAGAGAAATTGTATAAATAACACAGGCTGGTTGTCTATTTTGAGTAAAGAGAAAAAGGGACTTAAGAAGAAATACTACATAAGCAGTGTATAACTTCACTGGAAATATCAGGAACCTGAGGAATCAGATTAGGGTTGAGCTTGTTAACAACTTCAGTTATGAACAGGCAATGAAGTAGGTTTAAGTCTTTTGTAGTTTCACAGAGAGGGTTGGTTATAGTTTCTAGAGTAAAACTCAAGCATTTTCATTTAGCACAATGATGCTTGTCATTTTGCTGGAGCATACTTGTTCGTTCATACAATGCCCACAATTTTCCCTGGGCATTCTTGTCTGTTTTAAAACTGAAGTTATTTTTTGTCACAAATAGAGGACACAGTAATGACTGCATACAGTTATTAGGAGCAAATATGGTCTTTTAAAAAGAGTATTTTTAGAAGCATTGCAACAAAAATAATACAATAATGCCTTAATTCTTGGAGTGGACAGAGTTCAGGTTGGCAAATGCACTTGACAGAGTCAGATCAGGAGAATGAGTACTTCTAATTGGTATGAAAGAATCTATACTAGTTTAACTCCAATGAACATTTCTCACAATAATTCTTCCTAGCCTAGACCTGGACTCCATATGCACACTCACTTTTCTGTGTGTAAAGCCATGTTTAGAAGGACCTGGGTTAAAGGAAGAAAAATACTTGTGTCCGGGTGACTGGTAATCCTTCCTGCCCTTTTTACAAATATCTTCATTATGTCTTTGATGCTCCTCCACACTCAGTTTAGTCTGACAAGTCTGTGCAGACTTAATCTGACTTAATGGTTGTTGGCTTCCATTTAAGACACTGTTTTCTGTTTCTGTCTATATTTGCCTGACAATGCTGTGAGAGCTGTCAGTGTCTTCTCTTAGCTGGCTAAATGGTACCTGATGTGAGAAACACCAGACTGTCTCTGAAAAGTCTCCCTGCTTTTGTCCTTTCTCAGTGTCATTGCTCCCTCTGAATTCCAGTCAGATCTGTACTAGCGGGTGAGGTGTTTGTTACAGTCTCTCTCTCTCTCTCCTTCTTCCATTTAACAGAGTGTTTGACCTAAATCTGACAGGAGGCACTGAACTTCGAGTAGAAGTAAACAAGGTTACCAGTGTCCAGTCTCAAATTCAAGTCTAGAGCAGACAGTGGACATAGGCCTTGGCATCATCTACTGTCTACTGCCAATGAACAGCAGCAAATTTCATGGCTTTGCTCATGACTTGATGCTGTATTAAATGTTCTTGCATTATTTGCATTTTACTTAGATGTATACAGAGGCCAAAGGGAATCAAAGATCGCTGGAGAAAAGCTGTATTTCACTTTGGCAACATGAAAAATACTTTGTTTCCCCAGGAGGTTTTCTTAAGTCAGGATGCTTTCTGAGGCTTAGTTACAACAACTGAAACGTCTGTTGGTCGAATTATGCCCTTGTCTACCTCTGCCAGGTATGTCAAACTTGGTTAGATAGCAATTGTCACATGCAAGAGGTAATTTGTAGCCCTAGAAGGAATTGCTGCTTCCATGTAGTAGTTATTAAAATCAGCTGCTGTAGAAATATATGCAGCAGTGGTTGCATGTAAAATTAATCCCTTTTCTTCATGAGCATTCAATGTGCTGTTCTTCCAAGTGCAGTTTTTTCTCCTTTCTATAGGATGTTTTCTCCTACTAAGCTGTGCTCAATTTGACTTCTTCCACTGGGAAGAAATTTTTGGTTGCTTCTTGAATTGGATTTTACATCTTTTGCCAAACTCTTGCTCATGAAGATGCAGACAAAGTAACTATTTTAGAGATTAACATGTAACCCTTTAGTTGAAATCACGTTTGATATTTTACATCCCAGATAAATTCATTCTTTCCATAAGAAGAGCAGGGGAATTAAGGACATTTACAACTAAAAAATACATAAGTTGTGTTTGCATAAATTTAGATGGAAATAAAAGTGTTTTTCTTCCACAAATGTACCTTGGAACACAATTCTCTCCATCCAATTTACTATCTTGAGACTGAAAAGCTGACTGTGTAGATTACATAGGGGTCTAATGTCTAACCTTGCATTATAATCAATAAATGTAGTCTGTGGATCCTAGAGTTGTTCAGCTCACCCTAAAGAAGTGCCAGTGGAAGATTTCTAGTGTTCCTGCTGGAACACTGATATGCTGCAATTGTCATTCTCAGTATAAACAAACGCTTCAAAAATTCACATTTTTGAATGGGGGTCATACAATGCATTTGTTTGTCACATCACATGACATGAGTGTGTAGTGAAATCCCTCAGAATAACTACAGGCAGACTTTGGGTATCACCTCCATCCACAGCTTCATTCAATGTCAGGAGACTTACTTTATATTTCTATGCTTTCTGGAAACAGCAGAACTATCTGGGAATAAATAATGCAGTCTTCTGGCTTAAATTCACNGACTTTGGGTATCACCTCCAGCCACAGCTTCATTCAATGTCAGGAGACTTACTCTATATTTCTATGCTTTCTGGAAATAGCAGAACTATCTAGGAATAAATAATGCAGGAATTGCTAATTGCTCATTAAAGAGTCTGTCTTTGTAAACTGCTTGCACAGCTTTGCAGAGCCAAGCACTGCTTCAACATTTAGGTGGTTTTTAATTTAGGCTTCGAATTGTACTGAGGTAATTTTGTTACTTTCTGATGCATATCTGTGTCTTCACATCACTTACGGAAATATTGTTATGGATCTTCACAAATATTTGACCTGTTGTAATAAACTGATTTTTGTTCGAATCTAGGTGAAATGAAGAGCAAATAAGCAAGGATGGAACTTAGCATTTGTGAAGAACAATCGTGAACATGTGACAATGCTTGCCTACTGAGTTTTTACAGTGATTTGCTATGCATTCTGTGACAAATACTGTTACTTCCCTCTGCCTCAGTTTCCTAAACAGAAAGATCATGATTATATGATAACAACTATTAGGAAGAAAATCTATCAAAGAAGAAAGGATTCCAGTGTATGCATGCAGCTTATCTGCATTAGTCGGGCTTTCAAATTTGAAATATTTAGTTCAGAAGGTGACTAGATCACAGTCAAAAGGTTTACTCATTCAAGAAGAAACTTAATATTGGGATTACATTCCCATAAGGAAACAAAAGTTGAACATTTTGAAAATTACATTTTTTTAAAATAAGGATTAACTTCCAAAACAGATTATCAGAATATTTCTGATTTTCATTCAGCTGAGGTTTTCAAGCAGAGAATGTATTTTGTAAAAGATCCTCTGCTTTGAGTCATGTTACAGATCTTCCAAGTATTCAGTTGCATACTGAGGAAAATTGTTTTCCTGTAAGAAAAAAATGACTGCATAGCATAGAGTACCCATGGTTGGCACAGATGAGAGAAGATGTCCATTGCTAGTCTGCTCTAGCCTTAAAAGGTATAAACCCATGAGTTCACTGAGATTAAAGAAAGAAAATACATTGCAAAATACAGTGCATCCCTTAATTCATTTAATTGATGCACTGCTTTATAAACTATTTATAAACTGCTATTTTAAATCCTAGCTCTTTAAGAAGGTTTCAAGTGAAGGTTTAGTATTTTTCTCAAAAAAATATACACGTGAGGTAGATAAGATTTCTCAGATCGGCTTAAGCTTGCTATTGCATGTACCTTGCCTTTCCTTCAGTGTAGGAAAGTTTCTGATTAAGACAGGACTTCTTTTCACAATTAGAGCTGATACTTGGATATTTTCTTCTCAAAAGTTGCTGCAATGGTACTTTTGTTCGTATTGTCGTCAGAGGCCTGAGTTTTTTAATTTGCCTTGAGCCACTCAGACAAACACATTTCAAGTAAGCAATCTGTCAAGGACTGATGCTGGGATCCATGCTTCAATGCATCAGTGTGGACCATTTTCCCATTGATGCTGGGTTGTCCCTAGGGATCTTTAAAGATGAAGGAGGTGTTGTTCCTGCTGCCTCCTAGACTTTGGTGACACTGGGAAAGTTGTTTAAATGCGCCTAATGACTGATTTGAAAACAGTTAGATAGAATTCCAGTCAGTATCTAAAATAATATCAGCATGCTGTCAAGCAAAGATTTCCTGCTGTTTTGTTTCTGGTTAGAAAAAAAAACCATTCCTTAATATATGTGATAGTGTTTATCCACTAAATTTTTCTGGGGCTTTGTGCTAATTGAAAACAATTCAGTTCCACAGTCTGCCCTCTCTTGTTTCTACTGTTTTATTCCTCATCTCTTCCTCTTCTCTGCCACCATCCTTCCTATTACCACTGGCCACCTCCCCCTCCTCAGTCAGGTTTACTTTGCAGTCCTTCATCTGAAAGCTACACTAAATCTTATTCCAATATTATTCCAAGCTAAGGATTTAGTAGCGTTGAATACATGTGCAGAATGCCTCCTATGCAGACTATGGGCTTTGCAGAGGCAGGGGAAGATAAACTGGTTAAATGTTTTGGTGTTCTCTAGTCATGAAGTAAAAGGCAAGAACATGTTTTTTGCATGTACACGGGATGATCTATGTAAAAAGCAGTAGTTAACACTACTTGTCTTGCAAAAGGGCTTTTATTAAATCAATAATGATAAAATGTGTACTAATCTATTGGACATAATATTTGAGCAGAATATAAACAGATGACTGGTGTCATCTGTTGTGCAGGCTGTAAACTAATGCTCTGGTGGCTACAAATAGTAAAGGAAATCTGGATTTTAGGGTTTTTTTCTAATTTCAATCAATCAAATAGTTTTTATGTCTTCCTTTGAGAAGGCTATATCCATTCAAAAGACTCAACTTTTTGTCCAGATATTTCGGATAGACACTGCTTGCCCCTTGAATTTAGATAGCAATTGAAGTGGTCCTTGCTGAGACACATGGTGATAAGGGCAGCCATCTGTTTAAAAAGGGGCCCAACAAATCTCATTTTCAGTGGTTGAATTAAAATACCCTTCATCTTTAGCTCCTTTCATTCCATTAATTTGTTTTATTAATTATTTTTCATTTGCTTTATTTTTGTATCACATTATGTGAAAGACAGGAGGCTTAGAACCTGGAAATGGAAATTTAAGAAAAGGCAGAAGCCATGTAATGGTGGTAAAGCTTGAGATGCAGGATTTCCAAAAATGTCAAAGGCGTGCCAATAAAATGCATTTTTTCCAGAATAATCAGAAATCTTGCAAAAATCTGAAATTAATTTTTTGTTTTGAAATTAAACTTTAATTCTCAGGAATGGGAGACACTGAGAATACTTAGCACACAGAAATTATTAGAAGGCCTATTTAGGAAGTAGATGTAGCTTGTTTACATTTGAATACCAAGGAACAGACAGACCACCAGAAGTAAAACCTCCCAGACCTTAATGAAACTTTCCTAGAGATTTTCTTTCCCTTCCCACCCTCCTATTAGTCCTGATGTCTCAAATCTCCTGGAAGATTTTGAGGGCCTGGTTTCCCATGGTTTCAGTGGGAGTTGCCAGGAGTAGCTTTCAGATTCAGTCACCCAATGTATTCACTCCCATTGCAGACTGCTGCAGCCAGGAACTGCAATATGTCACACTATAAGATATTTTTCTAGGGAGCAGTGCCTGTTTTTGTGACAAAGAGACACATAAGTGCTTGCAAAGACACCAAGGAAGGGAAAGACACTCATTTTCTCCCATCTCCAGCAGGTGAGTGACACCACTTCTGTCCTGTTCTGCAGCCACCTGGCAACTTGCCTTGTCCAAAATTCACCTTTTCCTGTGGTGGTGGAAGGTAATGACCTCCCCATCATCCAAGGACAGCCGGAAGAATGAGAAACCCCCCTGATTCTTCTTCCAAGAGCACACTGTTTATATTCACCCTTCTCTGTTTTGAGGCAGAACACACATTTTTATCCCTGCCTCATCAGGTCGTGTAGGGGTTGCAGGCAGATGGTTCACTGTCAGGCTCCAGATTCCTTTAATCCCTCCTTTCTCTTGAGAGCAATAGCTAACATGCCAGCTAAAAACACAACTAGAGCACTACTTACTGATTTTTTGCCCAATGACTGCTGATACGGAAGTTCATACATATGCACATATTATTTTCAGTGAAATCTCTGAATTTGATGGTTATATCCAAGTAAGGTTTTGGGTGCTTTAAAACTGAGCTCAGCAGGGTCCAAATTATTGGGTTTTACTCCAGTGACTGTTTGTCTGCATTTTATGCTATTCTCTGAAGCAGGAATTGTCCCTCCAGGCTGACTGCCCTCAGCATGGTGCTTTAGACCTGTGCCGGTTTTGGTGCCACATTCTCCTTGCATCTCTTTTGTGGCAAAACATCCATGAGACTTAAAAATGTTTAAGATGAGGCTGCCTGTGCAAAAAATGCTTTAAACATTTTTAGGCAGAGGAAGGTGCCAGACCAAGTCCCTGCTCCCTGCACATCTGCACTAACTAGGTTCTTAGACAGCGATTCCTCCCACAGCATGAAAGCAAGCAATGAACACATTTCAATAATTTAAAACCAGATGAAAACAACCTCCAGGGAAGACTGTGAGCTCCATATCTCACCTAGATGGAATTTCTGAAACCCTCATTTAGGTAACTATACGCTAGAGAGCATGGATGCAAACATCTTTTCTGCTGGCTCCCCGATTCCTATGCTGACTGGTTTGGGCTTTGTTTTAGTGTGCTTGTCCCTGTGGACTAGGCAGGGACTGCAGGTAGCAGCTGGGGGTTCTGCATTTTGTGGCAAGGGCAGTGGCAAGGGCAGTGGGTTTTTTGCACACAGTCTGAGCTGCTCGTAAGGGCCCCCACAGGTGAGCAGCGTGGAAGGAAGAAGGATGCGCCAGCGCGGAGAAGCTGCAGCACGGCGCAGGGACCAGGGCTCACCTGCTCTGGCTCTCGGGGGCACTACACGGTGAGTCAATAAGCCTCAATCTGGGGCAGCTTTTTTGTCTCAATGCTGTTTAACTTCTCCAGGTCCTGCAGGTAGTTGCTGCAAAAGTAAAAAGCACACAACTGCCACAAATTTGGCATTATTAGATTAACAAGCTGCGGAGATTCCTCCTGTCCTTTTCAGTGTAGCATTGCTGCTCTTACTTGAAATTGGTTTTGTCACCAGTGACAGATTGCAAACTACCTCACCTTTAGAAAGTTGACTGCTTTAGGCTCTGCATCCATTACTGTCACTTAACACATTGAGAGAAATGTAGAAACAGCTGCTTCCATGCAACATGCTACAAACTTCCTATGAAAAAATCAGATGTGATGTTTTGACAGCAAATATTGCTTAGCATGCAAGGCAAGTTCTACCTGAGATAGGCAAAACCAGTCACTGAAGTAGAAAAATTGAAATGTGCCAGCTTCCTGGGCTGACAGGAATAGTCCAGAGCAGGAATATTCAACGCTGTTTTTTCAGGAGACACAGACGCCTTAGAAACTTGCAGCACACACAGAGTCACACATGAAGGATAGGTATTTGCTTTTCTCGGTCATTTTGGAAGCAGCCAGCCACCAGAGCACCTGGTTGGAAACCACAGACAGGACTCTCAGAAGAAATGAAAGGACTGTGTGTGTCCCAATTTCTGGTTAATGAGAACTAGTGGGTTTTGTGCAAAGATACATTCAGTTGTATAAAAGTTACATATAGACTACAATAGGTAAATGGCTGAGCTGAAAGGACAGGAAGAGCTGTGGGGCTGAAAACCCTGTACCCAGCTGTGCAGTGCTTCATCTCACCATTCCTGCTGCATTGCTTTTTTTAATGAAGTAAATGTTCACAGAGATACCAATCTGGGTCACTGAACTCAAATCATTCTGCAAGCACTTCAGCCTAGTAATACCAAAGAAGAGCTCAAATGATTTTGAACCACTGTTACATCTGATGATCTTTTATTCATTATTTTCTGTGCATTATTGATTGTCTCTTTTGCTTGTTTGCTCAGAGGGAGTTCAATTGCATTCAGGAGCTGAAAGTTTGTAACATCTGACAGTTGGTCTGGAGGCATCTCCTGGTCTGTGGGAGATTAATTTCAGAATGTTAAACGTGTATATTCACTGCTTTTCAGTGATCTGCTAACATCCAAAAGGTAAGATGTGGAATCTGAACTGCTCCCACCCCAATGGTTTCTGCAGGCAACACATGCAAAGAGTATGTAGGGGTTCACCACAAGTGTAGGCTTACTGAGGGAGGCATTTGGAGCTTGTGCCCTCAGCCATGCTCCCTTTAGTGTCTAGCATTTTTATATTTTGTAATTAATTTCCTGGGAATAAATTCTAGTCTCTCTGACTATCCAAAAGGTTTTCTTACAGGAAATCAGTTTGAGGGTTTGAGAAGGCTTTTAGCAAATATTTGTATTTGTACTCAGAGTAGTAAATCAAGCACATACATTATTATCTGCTGGTAGTTCTGTTTCCTTCAACAGCCTCCTGGACCACTCAGCTCATTTTTGTGAGGACACATGTCAGACAGTCTCTCCAACTTGCTTGAGTGCAATGCAATTTAACGTGGGTCAGGCAATCTTAAGAAGAGCATACAAGGCCGAGCAGCTGCATTTGCTCTTCTGGGAAATTGAAAGGAATTGAAAATTTCTCATTATATTTATGCCTTTGTATTAGAAAGGCAGTTTATTCCAGCCTCAGAAGTTTGCTACCCAAAACTTCTGTGTTAGCACTTGGCTTTTTTTAGTGAAAGACGAGGGGGAAAAGGAAGTCAGAAATGCAGCTGTATTACATAAAACTGCAAACAGAAGGGCAAAAGCAGCCTAATACAATGTTACAAAGCAACATTGTGGTCTTTTCTGGACAGTTTACAGAAAGATGCTGGAATTCAGTAGTGTCTTCATTTATCAGTATGGCTGTACTTCCTGCATTGGAACAAATTACCAAGTAAGTTTTCTTGCAGAGCAAATTTTGAGAGTTTCAAAAATACAAGATCTATTTATCAGTCTAATCTACTGATATCTTTCTAAAAAGCCTTTTTGTATAAATGGTGTTCAGCCGTCTCTTCTAATACAAAGAAGCTTATCTGATCCTAATCAGGTTTTCCATGTATACAACTTGGCCAGTATTTTATATCAAGGGATAAATTAGCAAACAAACATAAAGAGAAAATAATAAGTTCTCTTCCCTAGAGAACTCACTAAATGTATTTCACATGTTGGAAGATAAGATTAATGATAGCCTTTCTTTCTACAGTGAAGGAGAAAAAAATGAATTTATTTATAGGACTGTTTGCTTATGAAAAAAGTATTGAGGGAACTACTACATTAAAGAAAAAAAAGGATTTTCTTCTATTTGTTTCTGCATATTAACTTCTGTTTTTTGGGGGGTTTTTTGGGTTTTTTTTTGACAAGTGTCCTGTGACTCCATGTCAATAGTTTTTGTCCCACACTCATAAGCACCCCCATATACTAAAGAGTTCTATCCTGATGATATGTTCTTAAGGAAAAGACAGGATCTCTGGAGACCACAGCCCAGAAGAGCCCTGTGGGTATGAGCAGTGATTCCCCAGACTTGGTCTGGGTGGGATGTGTTTAATGTGGGACTGTTTAATGATTCATTAAGCTCTCACTAAAAAATATCTGGAAGTCTTGCTGTTCCAATAACCAATACAAACAACATTACTACATTCTTGTTCTTGCTTCCCTCTCCTTCTTTCCCCTTGCATCTTAATCCTATTTTAGTTCTGGGCTCTGCACATCAGAAATACATCCATGTGTATTTGCAGAGTTGCAAAATATCACAAGCACCTTTTCTGCTTTGACTTAGGTCTTGTGTAATATAAGAAATATACAATAACATTAGGTCCCAGCTCCTTCTTTCAAGCTTGGGGTAGGTGTGTTCTCTCATCCTCCATGGGCAGTTACCATCAATTTATAATTAGGCTCAGCTACTTCACTGTAGGATTCTATATAGTTTTCCTGTTGGCATGTAAAACTCTCAGAAACCACATCCTTCTCTCCCCGAAGAACTTCATTAATGTATTACCCTCAGATGGCCTAATTCTACATTCTTATGCTTACAGAGACTGTTGGATTCTCCTAAAGCAGAGACCTGAGGATAGTGTAACTGTAACATGAAGGTCTAATCCTTAAATGCTGGAGTCAAGTGCAAACCTATGCTGTTGTAGGGAGGCACTCTAATTCTGTTGTTCTCCAGAATTACTTGAAAGGCAATAAGGCACTTGTCATTAGGGCGATTAATTGGAGAGGGAGGCAAATACTGTTCCCACAGTTTCCAGCACTCATGCTTGGGTGCACCTAAGAGCTGAGGCAGCAGTGCTGGTTGTGAGGATGAGAAGCATTTCTTCATCTCTTTGAATTAAATATGCTAAAATTCTCAAATATAGTGACAGTAGAGCAATATACACTGTAGGTATGTAGTAATAAGGTTTGGGCAAGAGGGCAAGACACTGTGCACTATCATGTGAGAATCCCAGGCACACCTTCAGGATCAGGTGGAACCTGCTCTCCATCTTTGCTCACTGTGTGTCTGCTTGCAGTGACTGTTTTAGGATATGATACTGAAAACCTTTTTCTATTTCCAATACACATTCATTTGCATTCACATGAGATAATGCTCTGCAGTTGTTACTAACCAGATGCTGAATAGCCTCTTCCAAATAGAGGTATTGCTCAACAGGAGCAGAGGAATTTGAACGAAAACCCATAGTTACCCAGTGGGAGTGAGGAATCATTTCTAATCTTCTCTCTGCAATTTCTATGTCATTGAGGCGCACGGGGTCTTATATGAATCTTCCATTATCTGTGGAGGAAAAATCCTTGCTACTTTACAATAATTGTGCTATTCTGCAAGGAGAGCTGTGAAACTATGGCTATATTTTTAGGCTCTTTAGCCAAACATTTTTTTCTGACTTGACCTGGGTCTGCTTTGAGTTTAATTTGGAAACCTTTCCAACTCAAAACACATGGGAGTGCATGTTTCTGGCATGAGGCAATTCAGTAAAAGAGCTTTTGGGTATGCTATTATGCCTGTCAGACAATTCTCAAGCAGTGCCAATTGTTTCATGGTGCCTGCATGTTACAAAAATTGTGCATATTAAAACTGGGATGGCCATTAAAAGATGTCTGTGTTAGGGAAAGGACAAGGTAAGGTCTGCTAGAAGTTTACGCTGACTAAACATCCTTGCTTTAAATCTTCACTCACAGTAAGAGGGTGTGAAAGGGCCATTCCAGAAATAAGCCTCTGATCTCAGCCTACAGACAGGGAGGTAGAGGTTAAACCCTAACTTGTCAAGTCCTTTTTAAGGATCATTCATATACTAATCCCATTGAGCAGTCTGCTATGGTTAGAGACACAGAATGATCCACAGACATGAGAAAAAGCCCTGACAACTGCCCAGGGCTGCACTCAAAAGTTCATGTACATGGCACGGCTCAGTTAAATCCTCAATTACTGTGAATACCCTGAAAATCTGGCATTTCCAGCTATCAGACATGCAAGTTAGGGGTTCTGCACAGCCTTTTGGAGACTGCTGTTTTGCAAATCAGGCTCTACAAGGCTAGAAGTAAGTCAGAAAAACAAGAGAGGCAAGGGGCAGCCTGGATGACTGCTTGTGAAACCCTTCTGTTGCAAACAGGCTCCATGCCAGCTTCTTCTTTTCTATGATGTTTCCTTTTCAGGTTTGAGTTCACTGTCTACCTCTGCCTCTTTTGAAGATTTTTTTTTTTCCTTTGAACATTGCGTTCTTGCTTCACGGGGAAGCAGAGCCATGGGAGCACCAGGAAAAAAAAAAAAAAAAGGCATTTATAGCTCCAGAATCCAGAGTTCAGGCCTCTTACTTCATTTGCTTTTGGATCTTCACACATATTCAAACCCATTACAACCCCAGTCCCTGCTGGCAGCAGTGGATTTGCCAGTTCCCACTTTGAGTGTTAGAGGTATTGTTAGGGCATCATCTATATCTGTTAGAGAAGGCAATTACTTTAAAACCTATGTAACAACTGGGACCTAATTTCCTTAAAAAGATGGAATGACATTTTTTCTTTTTTCCTTAAAAAATAGGATCCCAGCTTGATAATGCCTAAGAAAGCTCTGAAACACTTGCTGAGCTGGTTGAAATAGATAAGCCTAAAATAGATTCTCTACAGGCGGTTACAGAAACTTGAATCTGGAATATTGATCAGGTAAACTGTTGGAAAAACATGGTGATGTACAGCACACGGTCTGACCTTGCCCATTCATGCTTCAAGTAACAGCCCAAAACAGCCAAGTGCCCACATTAGTGTTAGAAGGAGGCACTTTTTTTGTTTGTTTGTTTAAAGTAACTTTGTCATATCTCAGGCTGTACATGCACACCAGGAAAAGAAGAGGATATCAAAACCTTTCTTAAGCCAAATCCCCCTCTGGAGAGTATCACACTGTGCCACTGGCCAGCCCAGACAGATCCACCCGCCGCTGCCACCTGTCACCAGCAGCTCCCTGGGTCAGGTCATCCTTCTTGTAGCACCAAAGGTTGGGAACCTTTCCAGGCCCTGTCAGGGGCTTTTCAACACAGAGCACAAAAGGCCTTGTCCAGGGCTGTACCAAAGCCAGGTCTAGCTTTGAGTTTTCCTTTGTTTTCTCCAGGATAAGAGTCTGACACTTCCCAGCTAGCACAGTGGAAGATGCACTATCTGCAGCCATGGTTCTGTGCTAAGCTGCTTGTGCTTTCAGACATTTAATGTTAAAAAAAGACTATACATCTTTAGTAGACTATACACCAAAATAAGTGTCTTTCTTTGGGATTAGTATGTATTTTGTAGCACATTTTCAGGAGTTGAAAACTGCATGGAAAGGGGAAGGTATGCAACTGCCATGAGTGGTAGGTGCAAAACCAAGACTTCCCAACAGAGCAATCACAGGAAGTCAAGTCTGGGGAAAAGCTTTATGAAGATGAGGATGAGAACATGGTCATTCGTGGCCAAGCAGAGAACCACTGCCCCAGCAGCTTCCTCAGGTCAAAGTTGAATCTCACAACAGAGGCTGCACACACAAGGCATGAGGCAACCTGAATAAGGCACAGTGACTGAAGCTGCCACAAACTTCTCTGTATCATCAAGATCTCTGGAAACTGTCAGCAAAAACACGTAGACAGTCAAATAAAATAAACACATCACAACTACAGAGAATCAGAGACAGCTCAGATTTAGGTGTGTTAAACCAAGTCTTCTCAGACTGCAACAAGGGAGAAGCTGATCTATCTCTATTCCTTGGTACAAACTTCAGAAGACAGGACAGTGATGGCTGTTTTAAAACGTCTGTGTGTCTTCAGAAGTGGTTTCAAATAATTTTCCCTTTGGGTGAACAATTACAAGACAGACCTAATAATCTATGATATCTTTAACAATTTAGTTCCTGTGTGTTCTGCCCTTTCAGGTGGTCCAGTTTCTTTGAAAAATGAGGTATTTTAACCCTGGTCATAGACAGGGTCACACAAACAACAGATCACGGTTTTCATGTCTGCAGCATCATTTCATTACCACTATAATTACCATTAGAATAAAACAAAAGACCGTAATCTCTCTATTTCTCTGCTGACATAAAAATTACCTTACGCTGGACAGGCCATTTGAGAAAGCTTAAAATCAAAGAAAAAAATCTAATCCTCCATGTAAACCACTGTCACTTGAATAACTAAACTGCACAAACTGTAATGCTGATGGAAACCCAGAGCAGAATTCAAACCAGTTTTAAATATGTGCAACTCATTCCTTCTGTTCTGCCAAGTCATCATCAAAAGAGGAACACACACACACACACAAAATGATTCATGCGGGAAATCCAGATTACTGCAGAATTCATCTCTCTGCTGTGACAAGCTCATCCTAATTTCATGTATTTTATATCCAATGCAAATTCCTTTCAAGACACAGCTTCTGTGTTTTATCCAGGTTACTTGGTATGTAGCATGAGTGGCATACCTTGACACAGACAAGATTTAGCAAATACAACACAGTGTTTCATGAATTATGCGTTTCTGCATGACAATCCTTCAGGCTGGAGATGTCTGTGCTGCGACACTGTTTACACAGGAGCCAAGTTTACATCAAAGAGGAGGAGAAGAAGAAGAAGAAGAAGAAGAAGAAGAAGAAGAAGAAGAAGAAGAAGAAGAAGAAGAAGAACAACAACAACAACAACAACAACAACAACAACAACAACAACAACAACAGACATAGTATTTCTTGGTACCTCACCGTTTTTTTGCCTACCCTCCCTACCTCACCATTTTTTTGCCTACCCTCCCTAATCATTTGTATTGCTACTGCAGTCACTCTCTTCCACTGGTGGCCTGAAAGTCCTCATCACATTTTTACAGGTTTTGAGCAGAATCCTGCAAAAAGACAAAGAGATCAGAGTGGTTTGTCATCAGCAACTAGGATGCTTGGAGTTGCTGGGAGTACAGCAAGTCAGGGCTGCCCCCTACTTACAAAAGCTGGTGTCTGGTTGCAAGGCACAAAAAAAAACAGGTAATGAAGAAAATGTTACTGCACCTTAAAGCTGATATTTGCCCGCATCTGTGTCCCATTTTGAAATTCAATGCACTGTTATGGAGAAATGAGTAAGTTGCAAGGCAGTGTTTCTGGGGGTACTGTTGTGCATGCTGAGTTAAAAGCTGAGGGATGGGGAAGCACTCACTTGCATGGGTACAGCAAAGCATGGTGCCAGGTCCCTGCTGCTGGCCTTCTCTCTCACCACTGGCAAAAAGGGAGCTGACACAAGGGTAGGCAAGAATGTGTTATGTTAAAGGACAAAGGAACATGAACTTCCATTGCTTTAACAAAAGTTTGAAAATATTCTGCTCATGTTTCAATGTGGCAGGCTTTTGCAATTAAAATCTCCCTTTTTGTGAGGGTAACTTTACACTCTGTGTTAGGGATCAAAAGCATAAAAACAGAAGATGGATGCGCCTGAATAAGACAAAAATTAAGCAAAAGTTAACAGAAAACAGAATGGATTTTAAGTAGCATTTTAATCCACTTCTACTACATGACTACATCTTATGAAGGGTTGGTTTGACAGCACAGAAAAAAAAAGGCACAATATTTTTTAGAAACAGTACAAAGGTTTTCAAAAGGTTTTCAGAACCTTTTAATCCTGCTTTGATATTCTGACAATCTTCCTCAATTAAGTACTTCCTCAGCATCAAAGATGTCACTGGTGCTCTCAGGAGAGTTCCGTGGCACTTCTCCTTCCAACAACCACCATAGTGTTGCCCACATCTTTGGGCAGATTCTCCGCCAAATCTTGTAGGTTTGCTCAGCAGGGGAGAGAGGTATGAGCAACAGGCTTGACTTCTGTTTGTCTTAGCTTTTTGGGTCATCAGAACTCCCCATGGGTAATTTTTCCAGTAGGTTTTGGTCTTCCCACTGCTTCTCCCCTTTGGTATCTGCCTGGACAATGCTCACTGCTACCTGCACCTCCACTATTGATAGTAAATTTGATTTAAAAACTTCCTAATACTGCCAATATGGAAATGACTAACAGGTATTTTTCCTAAAGTGCTTTTATTTCCCCCTTTGGTCCCACAGCAAGTTTTACTGACTGTAGTTTATGTCAATAGGGCAAAAAAGATGGTAGGAAAGGTCAGAAACTCCACGAGACGGAAGGACACAACAGTGACTCTACTGAAAGGCTTTTTTCTGCTTCAGGCAGCACACTGACTGAACAAATGGAAAGCTGAAGATAAGTTAGAGGACAAAAGGAAGGAGATTACAAAAATAAAGGCTGTTTCTCCTTGGGGATGACCTCATATCTGAACAACTGAACTCTCACTTCCTTGTCCTTTGTCTTCTGCTTGTTACCAGTGTTGGTACAGAGAAGCCAGGAAGGAAACAGAACAAAACAATTTTAGAGAGATAATGTTACTTGCAAATTTCTGAGAACGCGAGTAGGAATCACCATTTTCCTTATTCGTTCAGAGATTTTCAAAAATATCTCCTTAGCCCAACCTAAAAATGAAGGAAATATGCAAGGAAGGTTGATTTCTTGTGGTTGTTTAAAAGCAGCAATAGGTACTCATTGCAGAGCAGTCATTTAACTAGGACTCTCTCCTGCAAAGGAGATGGATTTCAGGCTCTGCCAAAACAAGGACTGAAGCCACTGCCTTAGGACAGTTTGCTCAGGACTCAGTTCCTGCAGCTTGCTTTGGCTGTGGTGGTACCTGCAGGGCTGTACCTGAGCTGGTTACCCAAGCCTCTTCTGCAGAGACAGAAGTGGGCTGTGCAAGGGGAGAGCTGAACTCCAGCATATGTGCACAACCCAAATGCACCAGCTGCTGGTATAAGAGTGGAGGAAGATCTCCACACAGGCTGTGTAGCCAGGAGCTCTGCTCCCAGAGGTAGCAGTCAGTGTGTGCCAGCCTTGCTGCTCCTACTGCTGCAGGGCTCTCTGCTTGCCCCAGAAATAATGAAGTGGTCCCCTTGAAAATGAAACCCCCAAATACGTGGTATTTCTGCATATACTTGCAGGGGATTTATAAGTACTTTTAGCCCTCAGAGTTTGGAAGACAGAAAAAAAAGATTAAAATATCCTGGGAGTTAGTTTCTAGATAGCTCATACACAGGCTCATCAGGCTCTTTGTTCTCATTGTCGAGGGAAATTAAATAACTCCAGATTGAAAACTAGAGAGTCCAGCCATGCCAAGCAGGCTATGACATGACCATAAACAGAGAGCAATGCCTTGCCAGAGAGGTTTTCTTTGCTTTTCTGTGGACCCATGCCATTCCACAGCAGCCTAAGTCCCTGCTTCCCAGAACGTTGTGATGCAAATGACAAACATGGGCTTGCAGCTCCTCTAATTTTCAGACAGCGGTATTAGCCAAGCTGGAAGATTGAAATGGCAAGCCATGAGTGAAATTAATATATTGTGGTAGAGGAAAAGCATTCAGGCTGACTTCAAGTGCCACGCATAAGTAAGACACCATTCTCTTTCTTCTGCTTAGCAATTCTTTTTCTTTATACTCCATTTACGCTGTATTAAGTATTTATAAGAGATCACTTTAAATCCCTTTTGCAGTCAGCACGTGTACATCAAGACTCATGCCTATTTGCTGAGGCTGTATAGCCAGGGAAACACACTGTGGGTAATTGCTGCTGTGAGGGTTTTGACTGAACAGGTAAAAAGTATCTACGTGCCTTTACAAAAAAAGCCATTTTTGCATCTGCCCTCTGTTATGTATGCCCAACTCAAATTCATTTAGATAAGAATGCTAGCATGTGCTTGAGAAATAGGTGTTAATCTGGGGAGAACCAAGTGAATTTCATGTTTGTAACTGGAAAATTACTTTCTGCCCATATAACGAGCCAATGTATGTGCAGTGTCTGTGAGGTGCAGCATGCAGTGTGGTACTGCACCCTGTTGGTCTGTGGTGTTATGAAAGCCCAATTGCATTCTCAGTACAATATGAGGCAATTTCTTTTATATTAAACCTTTATTTCAGGCAAGCTGGTTCGAAATGCAATGTAGGGACAGGTGGAATAAAAAAAGGAAACTCATCCTGGCAGAGATAGTGTGGACTACAAAAGTGAGAAGAAAAGGTTTTGTTAGAAAAGCAGCTGTGGTTGAAGTGTTCTCACTCACTAGTCAGTGAGTGGAAGCAACAAAAAAATAACCAGCAAGCGAAGAAAAGGAAAGCAGGTTTTCATGGTACTTACAGGGAAGCAAGAAGGATGTTTTAAATCATTAGAAGAGTGACTCAAAAGTGTGGCTCATGTGGTTCAGTTGTCTACAAAAGAGTTCAGGAGAACAACATTCTGGGAACTTGTGCCAGAACTCAAATTCCAGAAAAGGTAATGAAGAATGTGCCTAATTCAGACTTTTCTCCTGAGTACATGGCTACTGAACTCATTTTAACTCAGAAAGATGACATCAAGGTGTCCTTCCAGCAGAGGAGGAAGAGCAGGCATCCTAGAAGGGAGCCAAGGCAAAGGACACAAGTGTCAAGGGTCTGGCAAGCTGTAGGAGGCAGCGTGTATATGCAGTGCCATCATGGAGTAGACAGCAGGATTAGAGACATCACATCTTACAAATCAAGCCAGAAAGAGAGGTTCAGAAGCAGATCCTTGGTTAGGACACTCCTCTGCAGAGAAGCCTTGCCCATGCACCCTGCTGATCATTTGGTCCTATGCTCCTACGCCATTAGCAGTGTTTCATAGCTGAGCCAGGAGTCAGTGCATGCTTATCCATGGGTAGTCTTCGCCCAAGCAGCCTGCAAATTTAACTCATCCTATTGAACCACTGACTCAGTGGTCACACAAGACGGTAACTTCACATATGTCATTGGTCTTAACAGCTCTTTTTCCATCCATTCCTACAGGTTACCTGTGTTGTGCCACCACCTTCTTGGAGGGGACTTCCCAGGGAATGCAGAGATCAGCCAGGGGTTGTCATGTCCTTGCTTGCTCCCATGCTACTGCCCATCCTCCCACGGACAGAGAGCTCCTGGTCCTGCCTGGTCCTGCCTGGCCTTTTGTTTAATCAGTCTTGGCCTGAATGACTTACCCTAAGGCTAAATAGGATAGAAATAAACACTAGAGACAAGCAGCTGGCTACATTAGCTTCTGGACTAGCACCTTAAGGGAATGGGTTTTAGGATCTTCATTTGGTGAAACCAGAGTTTTTTAATACTTGTTGACAGTAGTATTTTATATCCAATGCATTGCAACAATGTCAGAAATTATGTGGAGATAGGATTGGTTTTTTTCTCGTTGAGACACAAGTTTCAGTGACTCTTTGTTCCATTACTTCTTTGGAATTCAAACTAGGGTGCAGTACAAGCTGTACATACCTAAGCATCCCAGTACCTACTTGTCACTTAAGTATGTGACTTGAGTTGATCTGCTGTGACTTTCCTTGGGCGTTGCATTCCAGGTAGGGTTCCTACCAGTACAGAAACAGTGTGTTTCTCTTCTGTAACACACCCAGCTGCTCCTCTCCTCATCTTTGAATGCAAAGCAGCCCTTGTGCTGGGCAGCTTTAGTCAGTGTTTAAACCAGCCAGGAAGAGTATTTGTGTCAGCAGCTGTGATCTGCTGTTCTCCAAAGGCTGACAGAGCTCAACAGATACATATGGGCAGGAGCCATGCCTCGAAGGGTGCATGTTTAATTACTAATTTCTATGACAAACCTCAGCATTTTCTTGCTCTCATTTTCTCTTGCACTTGTGTGTAGCCCCCAGCAGGAGACAGCTTCATCCCAGCAGCCATTTATCACACAGTGAAAGAGAGAGCTGCCACCGCCCCAGGCAAGAAGCAAGGAGGGAGGCGAGAGCCAAACACCCACCCCAGCTCTGGCTCCATACACCCACTGAGAACAACTCAGTGCTTAGGGACACTGCCAGCAATACACGAAGAAAGCCAGCGTAGTGAGAAGGCCACAGCGTTAGAGCAGCCATCAGAACCACCTCACCTTAATCTGCAGAGGGGAAAAGCAAGTTCAGTGTGAGGAGGAGCAAGTTGTGCTGAGGTTCACATGTGCACCAGGGCCACACAGGGAAGCAGCTCAGGCTGCAGCCACAGAAATAAAGCCTCTCAGGAGCCCACCTGCCCAAACAGAGCTGGCTGAAAGCTGCTGGACACTACAGGGCTGGCCGTGTGCTGCCAGCGGAGACTGAAAGGCACACAAGAATGAGGACAGTGGGAGAGCAGCAGGGTGGCCATAGCTCACCAGTGCCTCTGGGCAGCCCCGGGGGCTGCTGAGCTCCTACACCAGCCTGATTCAAACCTACACCTCTTCACCTCTCAAAGGCGAGGTCCTTTGGATCATTAGACTTGCACGGTGCCAGAAACACAGAGTCTTCCTCCCAGTCAATACCCCAGGAGCCACAGCAGGAACATTTTCCTCCTGCCTGCACCCAGCAGGCACCAGCTGGCCTCGCAGCTGGAAGCAGAAAGCAAAAGCAACTGTCATTGCCAGGCCCAGCCCAGAGCAGCCAGCTGGATTTTCCTGTGTTCTCTGCCGTGCTTTCACAGCCCTCAGCCGTGTGTCTCTCTGCTGCCAGGCCGTGCCCACTAGGGCACTGCCTGCCGTGGCACCCACCCGCTAGCCAGTGCTGGGAAGGGTCAGCACACCTGGAAAGTCCCTTGAGAAGTCCTCCTTGTCCACACTGAACAAAGAGAACATCAGCTCCTCCCACCCTGTGTAATTAATAGTCAGACAGGACTTTACATCCCCACACTATGAGCTAGCTGGAGGCAGAGCATTGGCACTCTGCTGGGCTCACACCAGGAGATGGGACTTTGGGACTTTAGGACTTTGCTCGGGGGCTTCCAGCTACCCCTGGGGCAGTTTTGGTATTCAAAGAGCGATAATCCCATGCAGTTTGATGGCTGAGCCCTTGGCCTTTCTTGTGTGACATCTGTATTTGTCCGCTCACCAAGCATCGCATTTATTGGGTTCAAACTAAGGGTAACAGCAGGTATCTGAAGTGCATAAAAACAGAAACAAAGCTTCTGGGAAACTCCCCAGCTCTGCTTCACTTCTGCTTTAGCAGGTGCAAACAGCAATATTCGCTGTTGCCTCGGGGCTGGATTACAGGCAGAACATAATGAGTTCTGTGGATTTAAGGAATCGTTTAACATGCAAGGAGCAGGCAAGACCTTCAACACAGGAACAGAAGACTGGAAATGGTGATCCAGCATCATAGCTCTAGCCTACTACTTTTGAAAAAGAGAAATTTTAATTTTCATTTGACAATCTACCTGAGACAGGCAAATTTGCTGAAGAGCAGTCATAAATATTGCCACATTTCAAACCACTGAGATCAGGCTTACTCTTATCTGTTTTCAGTGTTTTTCATACATTCATCTTGATGAGATATTTAAGACTGTCTTTTCTTCCTGTGTGAGCTAATCCCCATCTTTGTCCCCCTCATAACATATAAGAATATCAATTGCTTATCCTACTGTTCAAAATGAAAAGAAAAAAATAAACAAAACTATTAAGCTCATTATTGTATGGTGTCACTCATCCCTAGTCCCTTGACAATGAGAATATCAAGGCAAAGTTTCAGCCACTTCATATCCTTCAGACCCCCCTAGAGATGTTATTGTTATAAGCACAGCCCTTCTTGCTTTATTATTTCACTATAACTGTGCTGCAGCAGTGCAGCCAGCCAGAGGGTGACCTCCTGTGATTAGCTTGCAGATTTGCAGGGAAATCTGGAAAACCCCTGGGTTTTTAACAATTCAGGGTTTGTCTCCCTGCATTACACTCACCAAGTGCTTCCCTGGTGGTGCCAGCAGGCTTCAAGTGGCAGGCAGACATTGCTGGGGACCATGCTCCAGGTTTGCTCAGGACTTGTCACTGGGATGGCTGACAGAGGCACACAGTCCCCCAGGAGTGCTGGCCCAAATCTCCATGACAACAGATTTGGAATGGAGACCTGGCATGCTGAGTGACAGAAGGTCATTGCAGCAAAAAAAACCCAACCAAAACCAAACCAAAACAAAAAGGTATAGGGGGAGGAAAAGAGCAGCTGGGGAAGAGATCAAGGGGCATCTTGCAGCATCTTCAATCACATTGCAGTTCTGAGGTCATTGGCTCCATGTGCTGGGGCTTTTAAAACAATGTTGTAAGAAGCAACTGCCATATAGGAAAAAAAAACCAGCCAAGCCCTGTGTATTTCTATCTGTTACTGCATTTATTTTTATTGTAATAGAGAAAACAGCAAAAATACATTTCTTGCCTTGTGGATCTTGTGATACAAAGTCAGGCTGAGAGACAAGAAGTCTGGTAGGCAGACAAAAGGAGAAGGTACTGAGTCCAGTTCCTTATGATCCATTTTTCAAAGTAATTAATTTTTAGTTCTATTTTCTAAGGAATTTGAGTAGTATAATTGCCGCAGCTGCCTCTCCTCCTACCTGCCTTCCCACCGTGCAAAGACTCCTGAAGCCATCCTGCTATTTTTACCAAATCTGCCAAAGAAGTAGAAGTCTCAAAGATATTTAGCTCCTATGAGGATCAAAAAATGCAGGTGACCGGTAGAGAGGGCTGAGGAAGTGCCCTGGAGGAGGAGAGGAAAGGGTAGCTCAGCCCCCCTCCAGGAGGCACGGCTCCGCTGCATGAACAGCATGTGCTCGCTGGCACAATAGGCAGCGCACGCGGAGCTCTGAACCCCACAGAGCATATGCTGCCTCTTGGGCTGCCAAAAATATAGAGGCATGAGAGGAAGATAAAGCACCACAGTGAGGAATTAGTGAAAACATGATGTGCAGAAACGAGGGAAAGAGTGAGAGATACGGCAGAATTCTGGCCAGTGTTACATGAGAATGAGTGCAGAGATGGTGAGCAAGCGACCAGGATGTGTGGGAAGATCATTTGAAATGATCTGTAGGAACTAAACTTTGTCCATAGAACAATCACATGGAATTAACTCTTTTGTATTGATGTAACTGCATGCCTGGAAAAACTGCTGGGTTAGAAAACATAGCAACCCTGGTCCCTTCTTTAGATGTGGGAGAGGTATAACAGAGGCAACAGCAAAACAATTGCCCCATTAGTAAGAAATACCTTGAAGGAAGGGTGAGCCTGTCGTTCACTCAGCCTATCTCTCATTTCCATCTTGGGGTCAATGCTAAAATTACTGAGCAGTGTTAGGGCAGTGGAAACATTTTGGAATGTGCTCTTACCCTCTCTTGGAGAGCCACTACACTCGAATATGTGTGCTTCCAGCATTCCTCCTGTTCCACATGCACACACGCAGCTCACTGAAATGCTTTGTTCAGGCTGTGATCCACCTGCAAATGCTCCCAGGCATCTGTCTCTGACAAAGATACGGGGAGTTTTCCCACAGGTATGTCTGCCATTTAAAGTGGTTATGAAAAGACAAATAAACCATAAATATTTTATATTTTCTGTGCACTTTCATTCTCATCCATTCTTTGAGAAAGCAATAAATCTGATGTTCACTGCTGTACGCAGCCTTGAATCACACCAGACACCCGCCCACCACCATGGATGTCACAATGCCCTCCCTGTGCAGTCCCTGCTCATCCTGTGCCTCCCCACGAATTCTTCATTAGGTCACAGTTGTCTCTAACGAGTGCTAATTCTTTGTCTTGCCCACACCGTCTTAATTGACACGTGAACTAGGAAGGCCATAAGTAGAGCAAAGAGAAATGCATCCTTGGTTATCTTACTCTAAATAGCAGTGATACCATAAACAAAGTAAGTGCAAATTCTGATCATGGTTATTCTTGAGCAGATTCATGAGAGCCAGTTGTATTTCACATGGCAATTGACAGTGGGAATAAGAAATAGAGATTTACAGGTAAAAATTAGTTCATGGGGTAAGGGTTCCTACAGAACATTTTATGGAAGAATATTACTTTACTCCACAATGCAAAGAAAATAGCTCAGCTAAAAGGTTAAGTTTTACTTTTCTGAGGTTTACATTCATTTACACATGAAAAAATTTGTTGAGCATAAATGACTATGCTCTAGAGAGTGCTGTGCACTGCCAAAACTTTTTTGATCCCAAAATAATTTTATCTGATGGTATGGAAACCATTCTTAACTCCAGAAACCTGGATGCCATAACTGGCAGGCTGCCAGCCAGGGTAAGCCAAAGATGTTCTGTCCTTGGAATGGGAAAGGTACATGGTTTGCAGAAGCTCTTAGGAAAAAAAAAAATCAGCATCAGGAAGTATCTTGGCCAAGAGGAACTTGGCAGAGCAGTGTTTTAGCTTTGCTGAGGGACTGTGTGTGCCCATTGAAACAGTAACATCTGTGGAGGAAGGGCAGCGCACGGGGATACAATGCAGTTTTATGGCAGCACTGCTTAGTCAGGGAAAGGGACTCCAAAGGGAGCTGATGCAGCCAGCTGGCTGGCTGATGAATGGAGTAACGATTGTGGAAGAGATCAAAACGCTATCAAGTGCTCTGTCTCTCCCATAAAGAATTTCTGAGGATTAATGAAGCTTGCAGTTGAAGTATATAGGTGTGATGTCAGGAAATACTGAGTGCTTTTTTTCATCCTTAAATCCTTAATTAAAAATTAATTTGAACTCACAAGCAAGCCAAAGCAATGGCAAAACTCTAAAGAATCTGAAATTCAGCATGAATGAAGGGAATACAGGCAAAGTATTGTGCTTTTGTTCACAAAATACAGGTAGAAATTCAATGTGTTTTCTATTGGTATAATGGATTCCCACTGGATTCAGCTGTGCACCTCATGGAGTTGCTCTTTTCGCAAAGCACAGAAAAGATTTTTTTTTTTTTTTTGTGTTTGTGTGTGTGTGTAATGTGTTGAGTATGCAGCAAAAACAGCACCTAAAGATATTGATTTATTTGTTTGTTTATTTTTTTTTTTATTGCTCAGGTCACTGAATTTCTTATTTTGCCTTTACTGAACTCCAGGAGACTTATTAATTTTTCTCTCATTTACCTCAGTTACCAAACAACAGCAATAATAGGGACACTGTCATGTGATCAGTTCCAGAAGTGTTAATTAAAAACATTTCTAACCTTGCACCTCTCCTTGAACTTTCATGGGTAATTTCCATTGTTAAAGCATTAAGCATTTACCTGCTTAAACCCCCCAAATGATCTCTTTTTTCCTACTCTGAAAGAGCCTTTCAAACAGCAGAGAAATTACTTCAGCAAAACCATAAAATTGATTGCAGAGTCATTATTTCAAATGACTACCAAAACACAGAGAAATATAACATTTTTTTCTTATGTTTTCTAACATCATCATGGATGTTACATTGGTACTACAACAACGAGCAAGGCAGTTCCAGGGAGCATTGAAATTTCCAGCTGGCAATGGTCCTTCTGGTGTGCATTATCTTTTAAGATGCTTTCCTGGCATCTACCAGCTGCCTTCAGGAAAATTTATATGCTATTTTAGTTTGTTTAATTTCTCTTCCCTGCTAATGTGCCTTTGTTATTGCCGTGTGGAGTTCATTAACTGCGCCAGGAGATGGCAGCAATGGAAACACTGCGCGCCCTCCATTCAGAAATGGTCTCTCGTGCTGAGAGACGAGAACACGATTATCAACATCACGTTTAAAAATTGTTTGGAAAAACCAAGCAAAGCAGTCTTCACAGCTGTAGACACTGAAAGATATGGGAAAAAAGAGCTATGAAATGTGAAAGGAACTACGGGATCCCTTGCCAAGATCTGAAGGTCATTTTTTCACCACGTAAGTTGCAAAGGCCATGAATAGACATCAATAGATAAAACTGTTGGAAGGCATGGCTTTCCCAGGCTACCATGACCAAAAAGGTCTGGAGTAGCTTTAATTCTAATAAGACTGGAGAGAGTCTGCAAAAATACCATAAAAATAACATAAAAATACCATAAAAATACCATAAGATGGGGTTTGGGGCTGCTGGATTTTGACCCATGTCTCTGATTTGGTGAGAAGAGGCACAGGGAGCAAACTGCTTATTTAACTGTTTTTATAAAACAGGTGAAGGGACATGCAGAGCCAGACAGAATATCTACTTAGGAGAAATGAGTGTTTACACAGGCAAATTACCATACATATTTCCCACAGGACACAAGCATTATTAGACCTGTTACAAACTTTGTCAGCAACTGCTGAGGAAAAAAAGAATCTTATTTACCCTTCTAAATACAGACCAGTCTTCAGGGCAATACAGCTGCTAAATTTACTGGCATGGATGCCTGCGTTACAGCCAGGATTTATCTTGCATGATAAATGCAAAACTGTCTCAGCCTCAGACACAAGCTTTTGTTCCAAACATATTATTTATTTATTGCCCAAAAATAAGAGCATATGGGGGAAATGAGCTTCCCCACTAGGAGGTAATGTTTGTGTGCCACTGAGCAGGAGTAGTGGAGCTGAGGGCTGTGGCAAAGTCCCAGTTCTGCCCTGGTCCATGCCTTTCAGCACAGCTAGGACAACCCTGGGCACATGTCCCACAAAGGGTTAGGAGGAAAAGGTTGCTCGTTATGTGCTCTCCTGAAAAGGAATTGGAATGGTCAGAAAAGACACAGCTCCTTGTCATGTTTCTTGTCGAATTTGGGGCTGTAAGTTGTCTTGCTGCCTTTGTGAATGAACAGGAGCTCCCGTTCTGGAGAAACATGTGCTTTCATCACCAACGTATCCTCACAGAAAAGTCGGTAACACTTAAAGCTTTGGCTAATTGCTTGTTTTAATGAGACAGATACACAATAAATCATGTTTATGGAAATCAATCTGTCCTGTATTGCACTCTTTCCATTAGTGAGAAATTAGTTGTGACTACTGGAAACAAATGATATTCTATGGTTTTATGGGGCTTGCTTGAGTTAAAAAAGGCTAATATTGCCAGGAGGAATACATGGCCTTTTTAACTACAAGCCACTTCAATCATAGTAGAGACTTCCAAGCAATTTTGCCTTCTGTAAATTAAAGATTCACAACCCTCAGGGTGAAGGGAGCTTTATTGCAAGAAAATCTCACGTATACTGCTCAGACCAGTGCAACCCAGGTCAGTGATTATTTTGATGTAAAGCAAAACAGTCTAAAAGAAATGCCGATCAAAAGAAGCCTTCGTTAGTTATATAAAAACCTGTAATTATGAGGTTAGTTGATTTTCAGAACAAAAGATCACAACCTCTGGGTTTGTTCACAGTTGAATACACTTTGTGACGAAGAGCACATGAGTAACATGGACTTTTGCACCTCTAATTGTTCCTGTGGTTAGTTTGTATGAGAAGCACCCTCTCTTAAACACCTCAATTGCAATTATGTCCTACCTATTACTAACTGTGTTAAAAATTTTACTACAAGCTACAGTGAGTATTCATCCTATGTGGGTCTATAATACTCTAATATGTAAATGTGTTTCTCTTCCTTATTTCTAGCTCCTTAATTGCATCAAAAGGCAATATGATTTATATTTTCAGCATGTTATCCTACTGGTCTTAGATGCTTTTAAATAAAAAAATGGAAGGGAAGGTACATGTAGCATTACTGGTATGTTGTTGATCTATAGGGTATGCCTCATTCCTCCAGCCCTAATTATATAACATATAAATAGACTAGAGAGATTTAAAGATATTTTAATAATTCTAGGTACAATTATAAACAGAAAAATTCTGTGATACAGGAAGAGGAAAACAGTGTCTAACTGCCCTCTGAGCAGATTTTCTTAAAGCTGACCAAAAAGGCCTGGAGAGGTGTGGTATCACAGAGAAACATGGAGGTCCTGGACAGCAGCATCCATGAGGGGCCTGCTCTGGCTTTTTTGCTCCATTGGCTTTGCCCTGCAGGAGGAGGAGGAAAGAAGGAAAGGAGGCTTGTGAGCTCTGCCCCCTCCCTGCTTCAGTGTGGGTGCTGGCTGCCTTTATTGGCAGCGACACAGAGCATTTCTGTGAGCTTCCTTTAAAAATAAGATCCCCTCTGAAATGCCTGAATTTAGAAGCAGATTTATTTTACAGGCTGGAATAGTGATTGGGTCTTGCCAGTGTCACCAGGCAAAAGGTAGTTTTCTCTAGATTCAGTTGTAAAATCTAGCAACAACAACAAAAAAAAACCACCGCCAACCAAAAAAACCACACCAAAAACCCAACAAAAATGACACAAATGGAAAACAACCTGGTAGCATGACCTTGTCCTGCCTTGTCACTTGATCAACTTTCATAACCACAGCCGTAATCTCTTACACAATACAATACTGCATTGTACTGTGTTCTATCTTGCAATATCTTATCTTTTCCATAATAGACTTGTTCATACTGTTTTCAGTCCTGACCCCATTGTCTCTGTTCTAGAAATAGCAGGGAGACTAGTGCAGTGGAGCTGCTAGATGGAAGGACAACCCTTTCCAGGCCCGATCCTGACCCCGCCACACATGCAGGCTGATGTCCCAACCTGGCCTTAAGCTCTCCCCATCCCCATGGAAGTGCCTGATGGCTGGGGGTAGGGCTGCCAAAAAGGCAGGCAAGGTCTGAACAGGGCTTTAGTGCTGATCTTTTGGGGATGAGGATTTGGGTTTTAATGACATTACTGGCAGGTGTGGTGAGGTGTTGGCATCAGTCTGACTGGTTTAGGGTGCTGACCTCAAGGCAGAGGAATGCAGCCGGCTCTACACATTATGATTACCACCTCACGAGGCACCACATCTCTGGATATTTCCAGTGTGTCTCTGCTACACTATTCACGACACTCTCATCACAGGGCATTTTGAACCCCCTCAGGGATGGGGGTGCAATCTCTCCATGCTGCTGCCTTTAGAGACAGCCATCAGAGGTGATGGCATGGAGACCACAGGGGAATCTCTGAGTCTGCAGGCACATAATCTGTTTGAGAGATCCCACATCCATGTTCCTCAGTGCATGATGAGGGCCCAGCAGGCACTGTGTTCAATATTTTTATCTCTTATATGAGGAAGCAAGCTGCTGGAGGTAGAAGATCTCCCCATGTGGAGTCACACGTGCAAATACTCAATATGAAACTGATGCAGGGACACATATTTTCTTCCCTCTCTCTCTCTCTCTTTTTTTTTTTTTTTCTGTTTCTGTCTTAAGGTTCTTTTGCTGGGAATAAACAGGAAGAGAGCATGTTCTTTATCCACAGACCTCAAATGAAATTTGGTATTTTGACAGCAAACGTGTATTTTCCAAAAGTTTCTCTTGGAGATGGATAATTACACAACACTTCTCATGATAAAATTCTGCTTTTCTTAAGCAACCTGAAAAAATTGTTGACATGCTGTAGAAAAACTTTGAAAGGATGGGGACAGCAGGTGCCCAACAAGACTAAGAGTTTATACTTCTGTATCCTCGGGTCTGAAACATGCTTGAGAGCAGATGAGATTTGTGTGGCAGATAGACACATCAGTGCAGTGGGCATGCCAAGCACAGACTCAGACCAAGGTGACAAAGCTGGGACATGCGGCATAGGCAAGTGACGTGGCAAAAGTACTGTGGCTTGTCACGTGTCGCTGAGTAGCTGGTTGTGAAAGACACTGTTTAAAGAAACTGTTGTGTACATTTCCATGTCAGTACCTGTCTGTCCAGATTCTTAATTTTAAAATGCAGCTCTTAAGCATATTTGAATGAGTCATTATTTTTGGCCAGCATTGACAGTAACTGGAAAATCTAAACATTATTGCACTGTACATCCCCTGTGCTCCATAGATCGCACAGCAGATTTTTATATGGGTTGCATCCTATTTCTGCTCTGTGTACACCCTCTTTTCTCTATTTGCATCTGAGAGCATTCTTGTTTTGTAGGAAAGAGCTCTCCAACTCCTGCTGGATACATACTTTCCTCCCTTCGGTGCAAAAGCCCTTCTGTATAGTTTGTCTCTGAGCAAATGGTGGCTATTTAGCATTGGCAATTTGGTTCTGTTAATTTTGTACATCAGTGCTTGAAATGGCAATGCAGCTTTTGAGTGGGAGGTGAAGCCAGGGCCCACAAAACTCCTTCACACCCACATCTGCTAATTTATGTTTGCCTGTAATAGGATAACTCTACAACATGGCATTCAATCATTTATAGAGTATTGAAAGAATATTACAGACATCCTTGGGCAGGGATTGCCTGATTCTGAGACCAGTCAATCAGAAGCAGTAGTTAGAGCCTCTAGTTAGCATGTCCTGCACTTCCAACAGCAGCTGGAACAGCCCACCTCTGAGAAAATAAACAAATGAAATCATTGAGAGTATCTCAATTTTCTCAGTTTAAGTCCAAAGTGTTCAAATAAGTCTGTGAAAGAGAAGGAGAGCAGGATGAAAGAGAGGAAACTCGTGGTGGCCATTCTGAGGGAAAAGGAGACAAGAGACACTGAACTACTTGAGGAAAGAAAAGTGTACCCAGATGCAGGTNGACTGCATATCATTCATTGTAGAGCATGAGCTTTAGCAGGTCCCAGCAGCTTTGGTGTAACTTGCAGTGAGAAATCACCTTTCATATAAGGAGCGATTATATAATAATCTTTCAAATAAGCAGCAGTTGCCAATGATGGAATGGAAAAAGAACTGCAATTACATGGTAGACGGTAACAGCCTTATTGTTACATTTACCCCCATTTCAGGACAAAAATATAATTAAGAAACAAGACCTTTCAATACTCATTATTTGGGCAGCCTGGCAAATGTATAAGCAACAAGTGGGTGACTATGCAACACAAAAATGTGGACTTCTGACAGGAATTTCTTGCTCTTGAGAGGAAGCAGCCTAATGCCGCCACTAATTACCAGGACACCAGAAACAAGCAGCTGTTAATGGAACTTAAAATGGCCATGTAAATTAGAAGGTGGTGCCTTTATAAAGGAGGTTTTAAATATTGCCTAGGAAGAATTGACTATGAAGTCCAAGATGACAGAAATAAAGTAAGAATTAATAACCCATGGCAAAAGATCATGAATTTCAGGATTTAAAAAAATTTCAGGTGTCAGCTAGGGTGCTAATGAACTCTACATCATGGGGAGGGAGGAAGGAAATACAATACAAATTGCAGGCCTGTTTAAAATAAACATAATGGCACACTATTTCAGACAGGGTACTTCTGATTGACAGAAAGATGGGAAAGCTATCAATGACACTTAGGAAAATTCATTTGGAATACTGGTCATCTATGTTCAAGAAAGAAGAATTGCCATGGGAACCAGTGCAGAGAAAAACTTCAAGACCAGTCAGGTGACAAAAAAAAAACAGCATTGAAACCCAGATTCATGCCGCCCAACTTCAGGCACTTCACAAAGACACGAAAAGTAGGAGCCCAGTCACCAGGGTCTCCTGTAGTCAACAGAAGGAAATGGGTACCTCCAGTCATACAGCCTACCTAGGTTCTGACTTGGCTTCTAAATTAGATGATTTATTTAAATACTCTAACTACAAAGACAGCATATTGCTCTAGGGAATGCGCATGGCACCCTGAAAAACAGAGGGTCAGAAAGAAACCAGCTGCTCCCAGAAGTGTAAACATTACAGAAGAGGTCAAGGTGAGGTTTAGCAGCAAGACAAACTGATATGTGCTAGGCACAAATAAATTTTTCTGATAAATGGAAGGCTGATCTTTGGAAACAGCTTTCCATATGTAGATGAGGGGAATAAGATACTTGCCTAGAGTTAAAATGCAGCTGAATGGGTTCATTTAATAGGTTATATGATGAACATACCTAAAAGAGCAAACATTTAGACTGGCAGACACAAAAAGTTCCTTTCTCATCTGTTTTGCTATGCTGTTTAATTTGGAATTTTTGTCACTGAATACAAATAGGACTAATCCTTTATATTGGCATAAAAGGGACTTCTTGCAAAATTACATGTGTTTTGAAAAAGAATTATTGGAAGGTGCTGCTGCCTTGTCATTCTCCATCTGCATCAAGGGGAAGGACTGAGAAATCTGTTTCCTGGGACCAGAATTGCTCAAGACCAAAACAAAAACCAGCTACAGCTGAGCAACTGACCTACACTCAACAAACTGAGCAAAATGCTTGCTGCCCAAGGCAAGGGAGGCCAGCTCTCCTAAGTGACAGGCAAATGCATGGCAAGGTGCTGTTGGGCAGGAAAAGAAATGCTATCAGCATGCTTCCAGTTGTCATGGCACAGGCAGCGTGTGTGGTAGGGTATACAACTGATGGCAAGGTAGGCAAATGAATGTCTTTCCACTTCATGGTTGTTGCAGCAATGGAAACTCATTGTCCATGGACCAGCCCCACGTACAAGCCTGATGTGCTTGAACCGTGCAGTTAGAAGTGTCCTAGCAAATACAAACATGGACTATCGATCACAGGTGTGTATTGCCAAAAGGGTGGGAGAGCACAGCCAAGGGCCTGGCAAACAGATAGAAGAGGACATGGGAATGTAAGCATAGAAGGATTTTGGCAAGAGCATTGGCAGAAATGAGACTGGAGCATTGTCTCCTGCTATTTAATCCTCCCTAATTTTCCATGGAATGACCCTCTATGCACATTGACAAAAAATAATGTGGCAGAAACAGAAAAATATCAGATTCTCCTACACTGATATTGGCTAACCAGTTAGGTCAACAGCATTCTAATGCAATTGTAATGTGTGCTAAAAGAAGCAAGATGTACACTCCTGATTATTATATTGCATGCTGCGGAATGGCTGTGTCATGGTCCCCTAATTCTATGCAACCCTGGTATTTTGAAAATAATTTGGAAGGATGAAAGTAATTTTGAATTTTATGTTTAAAAACCTGAGCCTGTGTCTAAAATTATATATATATATATCATTTCAGAATAGCAAAAAGTAGCTGGTTTTCCTGGGTAATTCTTAGCATGAACTTAGTGGTTGTTATTAGGAAACACAAAATTTTGCAAAAGACAGTGAAGCAAGTGAAGCAAGACACAAACTGACAACATAGAAGGCCTTATGAGGCATGAAATACATTATTTTACAACACAGTTTTACAATAGCAATTACATTCATTATTCAAAGTCATTTGTTTACTATGGCTTGCCCCACAAGAAACAATAAACTAGAGACAAATATAGAGTCGAGTACGTTTTTTGTTTAAAAAAGTCTGTTAATCCTTATTCCAACAAAATCTTGTTAGCTATTGCAAAATGTTTGCAAGGGCTTTATGTTTGTAAGTCTTATCTTTCTTTTTCCAGGGGGTCACAGTTGCTCTGTAATGCTGTTAATGTTAAGGATAATGTTTGTGGTCAGTTGCTATTGGCAGTGACAGTCAAAGTTCAGGCAACCAAATTTAGACATGAAATTAATAATGGCATATGTACCAGGAGAGCCGAAGTATGCATTGTTTCTTCATGACTTACCAGGAAAAAATTCTTACTGAGGTCCAAGAAAGCTTGGCATGAATAAATCATATATGTAGAGTGAAGGATCTGCCTCAGAAAATGGAGGTAAGTATCAGTATAACCTGTATAAAATGCGACAAAATATCTGGACTATGAATGCAGCTGAAACTCCCTGCCGTGGAAAGCCAGGGTTGTGTGCCACTGAGGATGTGCTCAGCTGCATAAATACACAGTGTTTCATAAAGCCCACATACACCCTGCCACAGAAATTGTTAATTTTAAAAGGATTGTAAATTTGAGTGCAATATATAGGCCTCTAGCACCATACATACAGTGTGAACAGTACCAAGGCTGTGAAGGGGATTTATCTGTGACCACTAAGCACTTACCTGATCTGCACAGTCATGCCTCTGTCTCAGCAGGCAGGCTTGCTAAATCCATCTGCTTGCCATAAATAATTGAACTTCTTTCCTCACTGCTTTCTTATCCCTTCAAAATGTTCTCTGTGTGTCGATACACAGAGGGCTACTGAAATTAGGAAAAAAAGTATGAAATGGTATGGTGCCACCGTACAGCTTTGGACTTCAGCCACCTACATATATCATGTGCTTCCCTCAGTGTCTGAAGTTAATCCATCAGCTAAGACCAAAACTCAGGAACTAATAATAGTGACTCTAGTAGTGAGCCTGCCGTCACATTTATTTTATTCTGGACTTGGGGTTCTTGGATGTTCTTGGACCACAACTGGTCAGGCTTCCAAAATACAAACAAGAAGACAAGAGGTAAATAATGTAAGAAAACAGAAATGACCTCCAACACGAATGGTGTGTAGTTTTTTGCTACAGTGTAATACTCCTGAAATACTATATCAGGAACTGCTTAGCCCTCCAATATGTGTTCCAGCATTCAAAGGGAAAAAAGCTGCAGCTCTTGGCTACTGCTGCCATTAAAAATTCATGCCACTTGCAATCTCTATCTCAGAAATAAGAGGAGTTCTATGAGAACTGATCAGATAAGTCTTGCATGTACACTGGAAGTACATGCATTTGTCTGAGCACCTTCCCAGTGAAGACCTTTCCCTTCTAAGTCTTATTTTTTCTTCCAGGACACAAGACTGGGTGCCTTACCTATGCAAAGGAGATGAATGAATTTCCTCTGCCTGCAAAGTCAAGTCAGCCCCCACGCAAGCATTCCACTGTAGCAACTGTAGCCAGAATCGAGGGGGCTGTGGCTGTAATTTATCATAGGCAATTTATTTTCAGCAGTGTGACTACATGTCAGTGCTGACAGCATTTGTAGCATTAAGTGTTCCAGAGAGAGGACCACGGCACTGCTTGGAGGCACACACTCTGAAGGTCTGTCAGTACTAGTAGGCCACTAAAAACACAGGCATTTTGCAATATTTGTTCAGGGAATGCCTTAGCATGGCTCATTTTCTAGGTTTGGATGAGCTTGGGATCCTCTTCTGGGTTCAAAGACAGTCATGTCTTAAGGACTAGCAGAAAGGAAAAAGAAAATCCAAAGAATTTTGTATGCCAAGATAACAAGAGCATTGTGTCAAAAGAGGAGGAAAATACACCCCTATGAATCAAGGATCCATACAATTCCCTCAATTCTGACTTCTTTACAACATTTGATAGTGTACAGAGAGTATGTCTGGCCACGCCTCCAGTTGGTCATAAATTATGATGGTTTACATATATTTAAAATAAACTCTGGCACACAAATACTAAGCCACATAAACTGAGTCAGTCACATATGTATGTCCCTCAGCTGGGGTGAAGTTCTTAATTAGACCTTTTGTTGGGGCCTTAGTTAGAATTAAGCTGCCTGTGCTCTGCCGTGGTGCAGCTGAGTGACGTTGGATTAGACTGCTGCGTGAAAAAGAGCTGTAAGAATTGAGGGCCACCTACTTTGCTCAAGAGCTGTGTCTATATTGAAGCACTCTCCCTTAGTCCTTGCCTTAGCTAAGTTATGGGTATGACTGTGCCTGGTCACACACACTGATCCAGACCCTGACCCAGCTGAGATGATCTTGAATCCTTCCCATCACTGTGGGCTTGTCTAATGATGACCAGACTGGTGGCTGCTTGGTCCTGGTTATTGTCACTGAACCTGATTCTGACCTTGACTCACTGGCTTGGCTTTTCTGGCTTGGCCTCAGATCTCCTTGTCACTGTGTTCACTGGGATGGTGTCACTGGTGATCTGTACTCTTGGCTGAACTTCTAGCCACCACCAGAACTGCTTTGCTATTCTTGTTTGGGTGCTGTGGTACTTGCTAGTGAAGCTACTGTCCTGCACTTTCCCTCCCCTATCAGCTTGCCTTGCTACTCCATAAAACACTTTTCTCCAAAGGGTGTCACCTCTCACCTACCACTGGTATCATTGGTGCCACTGGGACTGTGACACTCCTGACACCAGTAGTTCCAGCACAAGCCAGACAATAGGAACATGGATTGTCACCCCATGTGACTCTCCTTTTAGCCAAAGATTTTTGTTAGAAAGCTGTCTTGAGCCAGCCTACTGGCGCCACGCATTCCTGCCAATAGGATAAATCAGGAGAGTGGGCAAGAAGTCAGCAATCAAGACAAAGAGTCTGCTCTGTAAGAGACAGCAAAACTAAGCAGCGATACACAACTCCTCTTGTGTGACCTCACTTAACAGTTGGTCAAATAACCAGGAAATCTCAGTAACCTGGAGACATCATATTTCAAAAGCCCAAGTAAAATGCAAAGCGGTCACAAACCCAAAGCAGTCACAAGTTCTTTGTTTTTGTCACCTTTTGTAATTTATTCTTGTTGTCTAAGTCTGGCAACAGCATTTCCTATTTTAGCTGCTGATTTTTCCACCTCATTGCAGCATTCTCCCCTCTCCCTCTCCAGGGCACTAGCTCCACCTGTCCTGGCGGGACCATCTTCAAATATAAAAGGGCTACAACACTTAATTCTTCCAACTCCACCATGAGGTACCACTGGTATTGCACCCGAGCTGCCACATGGATATGCACAGTTCAGCATATTATTCAGACTGTCACACCTGCAAGGATTTCAGCATTAAAACAAATCTGCTTGCTGGCAGCCTCAGACAGCAGTAGTGAGACACGGCTATAAGCTGGAAGGCAGAAATTTCAATTCTGTTGAGGCCAGTCAGCCTGCACCCCAAAATCAATCTGTATATTATGAGGGTGAACATACAGGAAACTGTCAGGACACGGCTGCTCTCACTCAAGGGGTGTTGGCATCTCACAGCTCAAATACTCCCACCATACAAGTTTGCTTGGTCTTGTTCTCCCTTGTTCTCATAATGTCTTGTGTACCCAAGAGTAGTTTTGCCTTCTGTGTTTAATTGCCACTCCTTTGCCAACTTACCTGGCAGGCTGTCCTTTGCTCTAACATTTCATCCTGAAGGAGAAAAACTAGTGCCCTTGAGACATTTACATGTTGTCCTGTATCTATCTATACAGTACATACTGACTTCTGTCTCTTTTCTGCTCTTCTTAAACAGGATGCTAAAAGATCTGGCTAAGCCTTTTTAGAAATTTGAACCTTCCATGCCCAGGGAATTGTTCACCAGGAGTTTCACACTGTGCAGCAGTAGAAAATGTTGGCCTCAGGTACAGCCAGCTCCCATTTTCTAGAAATAGACATTTTTAGCATTTCCTGACCCAGCATGCACAAACGGGTCACTAACTCCTTTGTTTTCATGTGGCATATATAGAGAATTGCTATGGGAGTTTACCTTTCTGGAAGTCAGTGTAAATGCATTTTGTACACAACAGAATTCAAACAGTGTAATCACGACTGCGTCTTATGTAACCTTTCAGCACGTTCTGCAAAACTGCCTTCCCTTCCTCAAACACTGCAGCTCTGATACGGCCCATCAGTGAACATTCACAAACATTCAGACCTCAGAAACATAAACCAATCTCTGTTTGGTAGACAGGAAAGCTATTGTATTTCTATTAATTTATTATTTAATTGATGTTTAGCAGAGAACATAAAAAAATTAATTTTGGATTAAAAACAAAATACAAGTCTCTAAATTGCAAAATATAATGGACAAAACTCATTTCTACATTGGAAGAAAATCTGCTATGAAGGAGTAAGGCATCTGTCTTTCATATCTGTTTTTAAGTGACAAGGTACTCTGTAGTTCTGGGCTCCTCAGTACAAGAAAGACAAGGAGCTACTGGAGAGGGTCCAGTGGAGGCCCACAAAGATCATTTGGGGTCTGAGGCTTCTCTTTTATGAGGGGTGACTGGAAGCTGGGCCTGTTTAGTCTAGAGAACGCTGACAAGGCATCACATTAACGCATGTAAGCATTTCAAAGGTGGGTGCCAAGAGGATGGTGCCGGACTCATTCCAGTGGTACCCAGTGACAGAAGGATGAGCAGAGGCCATACATTAACACACAAGAAGTTCTCCCTCAACACAAGGAAGAACTTTACAGTGACAGCCCTGAACAGGCTGCCCAGGGAGATTGTGGATTCTCCCCTCTGGGGACATTCAAACCGCGCCTGGACACGTTCCTGTGCCACCTGCTGCCTTGGCAAGGGGGTTGGACTGGATGATCACCAGAGGGCCCTTCCAAACCAAACCGTTGTGTGATTTTTGTGAACCTTTCCGGCATTCCCCGCCTACACGGCGAGCAGCGCCGGCGACGGCCCCGCACACCCACAAAGCGGCACAGGGCCCAGCCGAGCTTGCCCTTCCCCCTGCTAGCTCCGCGGGCACGGAGGGGCCGGAGCCGAGC
>VYZR01106118.1:11175-24993 GCA_013400675.1 Oxylabes madagascariensis
TTTTTTACACTGAAAAATGTTTGAACAATGTCTAAGCCTTTTTAAAAATGTTCTTTTTTAAATGGCTCCTCCCTGGTGTTCAAAAAGATGGACAAGAAACTGAAAATCTATCAAAAACTCCTTGAATCTAGAAATCATTCTAATAATGCAAATCACTACCCGGAAGTGCATATTCTTGATATCTTGATACAATTTAAGCTACAAAACCGGTCTTGCATTGAAGTTCATTGCATGAACTTGTCCCTCCCACAGCTGATTCATGAGTCTAGAAAGCAAGAAAAATTTCACCAGTAAAACATGAACAAAATTAAAAGTAGAGGGGACTGTGAATTTGGAAGGGACAAACTAAGTGAGAGTTTAAGAGGAAACTCTGCTAAACTGATGTGATGACTGGCATCTGGCTGCTTAGTGACTCCCTACCCTCCCAGAAGACAGCTCAACCGGTTTTCCCCCCAGCTGCCTCCAGCATGTAGAAAATGAAGTAGTCAATGAAATCTGCCTTTGCATCAGCCTTCACAGTTTTGCCATGAACCCACTAAATTGAAGGAGAACACATGTGCAAGCTCATTAGTATCTGTTAGCCATAGCAAATGTCACACATTTCATACGGTGCAGGTTATTCTCCTGCCGTCCAGCATATGCGACAGGACACATGAATTGAACATCCGTATTTTGAGGAGACAAGTATCATGCTTTATTTCTTTGTACCTCTATATGTGTGTCAGTGGTCTAATGGTGGAATTTAGCCAGTGTTTTTAAATCTGGTGGTATTTTGACAGAGTAGCAACTTGAACAGTAAGAAAAGAATCACTAGAATTCACAGCTGCATAATAGACACAAACTCAAAGACAGGGAAAGAAAAAATATCTATTATTATTTGATAATTTTCCAATATATCCTCAGTAATCATCTAATCACTCACAATACAACTGTCTTCCTAAATCAAAGATAGATGAATACTGATGCAATTTTTGCAAAGG
Organism: Oxylabes madagascariensis; assembly: GCA_013400675.1. Lineage (NCBI taxonomy): Eukaryota > Metazoa > Chordata > Aves > Passeriformes > Timaliidae > Oxylabes > Oxylabes madagascariensis. Next base: position 12,156 of record VYZR01106118.1, read on the forward strand.
GTAACCAAAGATTTTTATTAATCTAAAATCAAATTTCACACTTAATACCTGAGAATACTTGAATGTGGTTTCAAAATAGCATTGACTATCCACTTCAAGGGCTATTCTTGACCAAAATTAAAGCAGGAAGCTCCAGTTATGCCAGAGACTAACTTAGCTAAATATTCAGATTATTAAAAATGTCAAGATGACAAAACTAAGCCCAAAGAAAATACTTTAGCTTTGAAAGTAGACAACTGAAAAGCATTAAGTCTAAATAGGTGAGTATATTAAATGCATATATTTTTTAGTGTACACCTGACATTCAGTGTTTTTTGCAGTTTTTTAGCCTAGCATAAATTTATTGAAATGGTAAATAAGGTGAAATGGAGCAGGAAATGCAGGCTTTAACACAATTTCTTCTAATTTAAGTAGGTTTTCCCTGAGGGAGAACAGCGTCATTTAATCAGATTTTTCCTGACATTACGTTTTATAAGACTGGGGTTTTATGGAGATGCATGTAAGGAATAACAAATATGCTGTTTTGTACTTGTGTTTACATGAAATATGAGAAATCTTACATTAGAGCTTATATAATTCTGCCATTATCAGCCATTTCAACATTAATATCTTACCTAAAAACTATTTTAAGAGTACTGTTTTATGCAGGATTTCTTTAACGAAGGAACCTTTTCCTTCTTGTGCCTGTCTTGCGAGAGTTTATTACTTAAAAGACCTGGAATGAGGGTTCAAAGGGATCTGAGAGCTTTGTTAAGTATCAAAAGGCAAAAAATGCAGGTGAATTCAAGCGAGGTTTTTTTAAAAGAGTGGTCCCAATATGTTTGTATGCTACTGGTTCACACACCAGTGTATTTTTGTGAAGGGTAATGGCAGCATGGCCTCATTGAAGACCTGGTTGTCCCATAGTTTTATGGGTTGTGCCCCCTGTGCTGCAGGGCTGTGGAGCAAGGCAGGCAGGAGCTGGAGGTGGCTCACAACTCTCATCCCTTTTCTGCCAAAAAAGTTGCAGGTTCCAGCTCTCCATAAGCAAGGGTAGGTTTAGCAAAGTAGGGCTGTGTTGCTCAAGCTGTATTGCTCCTCCCTCACTATGTGATCCTCTCTCTGCTACTGCAGCACGGACTCTGGCTCAGATAACAGGTTCTGCCCAAGCTCAGAGCTTCACAGCCCAGCTTTTCCACTGAAATGATCTGCTAAATCCAACTACTAAATGTGGGTCTTGCTCATTTAGTAGAGAGTTCAATAACCTCGACTGTTCCCGTCTGCTTGCAGTGTCTCTTGGCAGTAGCTGTGTTTCCCTCTTGCTACTGAGCCTTGTCCTTCACCCTTCCTCTAGTACAGAAATTTCTGCTCCTTGGTCCTTGTCTTGGCTTCTCCAGGGGATGGGACAGACAGGCCTTGTCTCTTGCCTTTCTGGACTCTGGACCAGTGCATTCCTCATCATCTTTGGCTGCCAGCTCTGGCTTGGGTTGCATTTGGCCCCTGGCTCCGGTTTCTGCGCCTGGTGGTGCGTGGGCTGGAAGAGACCCATTGGCAAGCTGGGCAGCTCAAAGAGCAAACCTTCCTTGCAGGACCCAGAGCACTTGTGTTCTGCTGGTTTACACAGGATTTCTTTGTCTAATCTTTGACATGTTCCTCTGATGCTCACAGCAGCATTTTGGCATTCTGGCAGAGCCAGAGGTCAAACAGATTGAGCCAGCCCTCTCTCTTTGTAACAGGCAGGATACAGGCACGTACATTGCAATGGAACAGGGACAGCTACTGCTTTATAAAATGCTTTCAAATAGCAGGCAGTAATGTGCTGAGAAGGGACCACTTCATTATTTTACTGTAATATATTCCTGTTAAACAATTTTCGAATTATGCTTACTGTTCATATTAGATTCTGTTGTAGAAAGGCAAAGGAACTTAAATAAACTCCAGTTAAGAGCTCAATCCTCTCCTCCCAAAATACAACACAGATGGCAGAAACAAATACCAGAACACGTGCTGTGGTGCTATTTTGCCAGCTCTAACACCCAGCATCAGAGATGAGACCCAAAGTTGCCTTTTACAGGTTTGATGGGCTTTTACAATTACTGATCTCAGCAGAGAGTTGCTTTTTGTTTCAAGGCTTTCTCTCTCACAAGCCATACTGGACAGAAGCAGCAGTGGAGAGGGATGCATCCCACAGGCTTGTGGGGTTTTAGCTGTTTGAGGGCACTGCTGAGCAGTACCCACATCTACTGCCTGTTGCAGCTCAGCCTGCCTCCCAATCCTCTCCTCACAGTCCACATGTTTTTATAGACTGGATGCAATCCAAAATCTGAGGATTAAGTTGCTTTCCACACATGACAGGTCAACCAGAGGACACCAGCTTATATGGATCTTGATTTGTTTGATTTCCATATGTCTTAGTACTAAAGTCTTGCTTTGGATATTCACTTAGTGAAGAAGAAGGGAAATCTGTGGCTGTGAAAATAATCCCGGAAAAGATAAGTCACTGTGCAGGGTAAGTGATTTATTTTAAAGAGTATAGAAATCTTACAATTTCCCTCTTTTACAAATCTTTTCCTGTCTTTCTTGTGATATGTGGATATCTTGCAGTGCTGTTCCTGAAAGCCACGAGGAAGAGGTTTTCTGAGTCCTGTCATCCTCTTCTGAAAACCAGTGGCAGCAGCAGCAGTGGGTGAGAAGCTGCTGCCATGTGGCTTTCAAGAGCTGGCCCTGTTCTTGGTGTGCCTGAAAGCACCCAGGTGGGGGGAAGGCATCCTACCTTGTCAAATGCACGCACTCTGCCTTTGGGCATCACATTTAGGTCTTCATGTGTAACGCGGCAGCAGGCGCTCAGAGCCTCACAAAACCCAGGCTTGTTCATCTTAACAGCTGCAGTGTGTTTCCTCCTGCCTTAAAGGTCTCTTGCTTTTAACCTCCTCCAATGCCTCATTACTGCAAACTCTATCTGTAGGTCTCATGGGCAAAGCTTCATTCCAATTATACTAATGGTGAAGGGAAAGAAATAGAGATAGGGAACTGTGTTTTTAAACCATGTGGATTATATTACTGTAGACAAAGAAACAGTAACTGGATCTAATGAAGAGAAGGATATTCATTATAGATGAATCAGAAAGGGAAAGGCAGTGATAGAAGGTAAATATGATTTGGAAGTGAATGAGTTTGCCTGTCTTGACTGTCACCTACACTGCTTTTGTTCACTTCTAAGAAATCAGACAGGCAGCTGGTGATGTATGTGAAAACTGTGTTAAGTTTTATTTCTCTGTTTTATGAGGGAAATCAGTGGGCACAGACAAAATTGATACACAGTACAAATATGTAATTAACAACGTTTATATAAATTATTGCAGGGTATCAGTTTGAACAAAGATATTTTCTTAGCGGTAGTCAGAGAGTTATTCATACCACAAAATCACTGAGTTTCAGAAAGAAGAAATCACATCCAATTGTTGTAAATCACGGCTTTTCATATGGGATGATTCTGTGCTTTCCATCTGCCTGCTCTTCTGAGCTCGTACAGGTTTCAGGGGCCTCAGGAGTGGCCAGGCAGATGCAGCCTCTTGTACTGGGGAGGGCAGTGGCTGTACTGCTGGTCCCCAGCTCATGAATGGACCAGCGTCCAGTCTCATCCAGAGCCACCGCTGCTCCTGCACACCCTGAGAGCCATACAAAACATACAGCCTGCAGTTCTAACATCAGCATGATGAAAATCCCCCAAAGTGAGGGGAGTTACACTGCCAGCCCTCCTAGCAGCCTTGGAAATACAGCAGCAGCCTCACCATGAGCTGAAGGCAAATGCCTTTCCCCCAGTGACTCGCTAAATTTCTAGAGGTTTGGTTTGATTGCCAAGGGATTGTGTGCTGGGTTTCCAACAGGTGTGAAGTCACAAAGTTCCACTGACCTGCATGGACTTGAATGACCACCTTCACTGGACTTGCATCATTTCAGGAGTCCCTTCCCCAACAGTAATGTTGGGTTCAATATGTAGTTCCAAGGCAGTTTTGTCTGTTGCTTGCACTGGAAAGACTTTTTTTGAGTTGCTGAGAAAGCGAACCTCCACCATGAACTCTGAAATTTGCTTTAATACCTTCTTATTTTAAAAAAACTCCTGCACTTTTGCAAAATATCTGGTTTTCATACCAAATATCTATCAGAGTGTCTGTAGCACTGTCAATTAGACTTTTGCATTATTGAGTAGGGAGGATCTCCATTTCTTCTTAGGATGCCATTTTATAAGATGTGAGAGCTTATTTCTGCCAAAATTCAACAGTTAATTCCATCCTAGCACATAAAATAGCCCTGAACTTACGTTTCCCTGACCCACTGATGTTGTGTGTCTAGCATAAATTTAATTCTTTGTATAAAGATTTTAAACCTTTCTGGTACAAGGACTTGACCCTTGGTTTCCAGCATCCGAGGTGAATGCCTTCGTTGTGCTGTTATAGAATGTGTTTCTTGCAATAGCATCTGTTGGAACTATTCCATGTTTAAATAATTGAGTAGTTACTAGGGCACCACAAGAGATACCAAGTCTGTAACCTAGTAGTCAGGAATCCCAAATGAACTGATAAAATAGAAATCTCGGGCAGAAACTGGGAGCTGAAGAAGGTTCATGTGGATTATCTTCCCTTTTAGAAAAAGATCCTAACTTACGATATTCTGAGATTTGGGCTTTCACTGGAAAGGTCTTAGTTTCAACCCAGATGGAATGGGAAAAATTTTAAATCAAAAACTTTTAAAGAACTGAAAAATTATATCCTACCATGGTCTAGGAATAAAGAATTCCTATGTCAGTGCTGCATATGTTTTATTTGAAAGAAAGAGTTGCTTGGGCCTTCGGTGTTTCAAAAAGTCCACTGTTAATTATACACAAAGATCGTGCATCACACACTCATCTGGCCTGAACTGGCTGGTGGAGTATTGCCAGTGGTATCATCAGCCCAAAATTTGAGAATTGCTGCCATTTTCCTGTTTCAGGATGGCCTTTTGTTGTACACAACACCTACAACTTAAGCAAGAGGTGAGATCTAGTCCTTAAAACACTGCCTTAGTTGTGGTAGTGCTCCTGCAATCCGTCTCCAGTGCAATCTGTCCTCAACCTTGGCACTCTGCTCTCATTCAGGTCCCCTCCTAGAAGATGCACAACAGAATGAGGAGCAAGGATTGTCAGCTCAGTGATGGAGTTTTCTTTAATAGAGCCAGTTCAATAACTCAATCAAAATATCATTTCTTTTCTTAACTTAGTGCTATCTGCTAATAATTTCTCCATTAACTAGGAATGCAGAGAAATGGCAATGTGCTGCTCTGCATGTTCATAAGAGTTCCAGCTTCAGAAACTGTTTTCTAATATTGTTTCAGAGGATCATCAGAGTTTCCTCAGTTTCTCTCTTTAAAGTTGGCGAGACAACCTTGAAATCACCATGGTTGGTAATTGACAGGATTTAGTCCCAGAACTAATCATGATGGACAACTTTAAAATTAGTAGCTACGCAAAATGAAGATGATAAGACTTCAGCTTGTCTGCAGAGCTGCATTGACCACCCGCTCCTGTGAAGAGGACAATTTCTTCAAACTCACATAGGAAAACAACCGTTCTGGCCAGGATTGGTCATGCTGTACAGACAAAGCACAGTGCTCACAACTAAATCTCTAGTGCAGTAGCTACAAAGTACAAGAACTGAGAGCTGAAGTGCTTGGAAATCAAGTGATGAATATTAATTTAGATGTATTGCAACACCTGAAAGTACAGTTTCAAACAAAGCAAACATTTGGGGTTGTGGAGTTTAGCTTCTGCTTTTACCAAAGAAAATCCTAAAAACAGAGATGGGGATAAAAAGTACTGACTTCACATGGCTTGGAACTTGCCTTCAATCTGGTTTGTTTTTGAAATAATTATTTCTGTGTGGAACCTTTTATTTTAAAATAAATTAATGGATTTTCCTGTTTTCAAACACAACCAAAATCAGGTTTCCATTTTCAGTGGGGAAAAACCCAAGAAAACATAAATTTTAAGAAAATTTAATCAAAATATTAGTTGTTTTAGCATCAGCAATTTATTGTGCTGTTGGGGAAGAAAAAAAAAAAAAACAGGTAGAAAAAAAGCCTCTGCATTAGTGTCCTCCACATGACCTCTGGTTCATCAGTACAGTCTGACTGCAATTGCTCCTGCGGCCAAAAGCATCAGCCGGCGTGAGGAGGGTAGCCAGAGCCTTGCCTCTGCTTGCACCACAGAGGACATGTCAGCGAGATGCTTACATAGCTCTGGGCACTGGCAGGCACCAGCTGGGTGGTCAGTGCTGGCAGGGTGAACTTTCCAGCTTTTTGGAGCTACAGCTGAAGCTAAAAGTATGTTGCCACCAGCACCCTAGGAGGGATGCTTCTCCAAGGCATAAAGGCTTCATCCAGACAAGCTGGTGTTACTACAGGTCTCTCTCACCCAGACTTTAGAACTGTCTATTACAATTGTCAGAAGCAGGAGTAGTGGAAGTTGTATGTCTGGATCAATCATGTAAGCTAGATAGGATTTGACAACTTTGGGAAAGATTAAATTTAGATGTATCAAGTTGAAACATAAGACCATAACAAATTCAAGTAATTTCCAAATAATTTGCTTCTTCAGGTCCTCTGAAAATTTCCCATGGAGAGGGTTTATTCATCTGGTCCCAGTTATTTTGAATATTTGCTGATCTTTTTTTAAAAAATTGCATGCCGTGCTATTTAGACAGCAACCTTTAAGCTGTTTAAAGGAGGAGAGTGCAAAGCACTGGATTAATCTGCTTACAGCCCATATGGCCAGATGTTCCAAGGACTGTGCAGGAGCACAGGTCACAGTTAACCCTCATTCAAATGGCTTTCTCAGCAAGAGGGCTTTATTCCACTTGATGAATCAAACGGGATGGCATTTTTATCTTTGAAATTGAATTCAATATTCTGCTATCAAGAAGACAAATCAAGATGCAGCATGGTGTTCATGGGCACAGATTTGAGGTGGTGGAGAGTTGTCCAGTAAATTATTGCACTAATAAAAGTCAGGAGAATCTAGGCAAAAATGCATGTTGTAATCAAAAGGTGGGGAGGAAAATAAATTTCTGTTTCTCTGTGGGAGAACAAGGTATACAAAACTGAATTTTCTAATGTAATGAAAAGTGGCAGAAGGGTGATAACTGAGGAGGAGTGTTATTATAAATAAAAATGGGAGCCTTTACAAGCTGATAAATAGAGCATAATGAATAACATACGCTAATTTATGAATGCTGGCCAGTCTTCGCCTCAGCCAATTCTTGGGACTTCCTTTTCTTCCTAATGGATTTGACCCATTGTGTACCATTTTACAAAACCACCGTCTTGTCAAAGGGGATCTCTTTTTTTGTAAAATCTTATTGTGTAATTCTTCACAGGCTCAGTCAAAATATTGACTACAGTTTTTTTCCTTGTATAGAAGAAAACAGACTTGCCCTTTCTGTGGTCTTTATTTTTTTTTAATGTCAGTGATAGACATAGGCTATAAAAACTAGTATGTCATTAATTTAAAGATGGCATAACACTAATACTTCTGGTAGAACCTTTTAAAAGGAGTAGAAAATCAATACAAAGCTGTAATTTCTCAACCAACTGGACTTCATAGCATTCAGTATAAAATAGATGAACATTTGAGTTTGCTGTTGCAGGAACGTGATGATTTCCAAGTCTCCCAGGGGAACAGAGATGACATTTTTGCTGCAGCTCTAGCGCTCTGCCCAAGTTAGGTGATATTGGCTTTTTGTGTGCAAAATTGCTTTTGTGGCTCCGATTGTCTGCATTTGAAAAGAAACATTTCAAGTGTGGGGTAAAACCGCTGCGTGTGTTGCTCATCATTACAAAGTCCGTCATAAATGGCTCTGGTGCATTGTTACAAAGTTGGTGGGGTTTATGAGGTGGTGGCTAATTGGGTTCAAAAGTTTTATGAGTAATCAATCATCTGTGGCCACAGGGATGGAGTGAGGTGAGAGCACAGCTCGCAAACATTTTGTCAATGCGTTAGCAATTAAGAAGGAGTTTGTTCTCAGTTTCTTTTATATAACCAGTGTGGACACCCTACTGCTCGTTTTAAGCTACTTGAAAAACTTTTATTCAGAATTTTAGACTCCTTGGCTTTTATCTTAGTGCTTGAATGGGCATTTTCAAATTGCTGACAAAGTGGCAATGAACACTGGTGAAGTGTTTTGTAAGGAAAAGCATGCTTGGGATAGAAGTGGTGAAAAGTCCCAGCAAAGGAAGCCAGTCACTAGATCACTAGATAATGAGGTTATGTGAAAACTGAAAACCAGCAGCTTTTGGAAACCAGGATCAGTAAAGCCAAGACATGGTGAAGAATTTTAGCCATTTAATACAGGATGGGTGTTGTGATAATGTCTCAAGACAAAGACATTTGTAAACCTTCAGATATTTTACTGGGAAAAATGCATTTAGGGTTAAATGTTTTCTCGTATTTTCTTCAATATACAAGGAAATGTAAAATAGTCGTGCCATGCAAAAAGAGTACTAGTTGCCACATAGTTTTTATGTAATCTATCTACTACAGGAGCTCATTAGGAAATTTGAAACACAAAATTTTCCATTGAAAAACATAGATTTAACAATTAAAAAAAACACTACCACAAACTGACTTTTTAGCCTTGAAAAATTCTGAAAAGATATATATTTAAAAATAAATTTCTCTTTTTTGTTAAACTTTATGCCAAAAATAAGAACTAGAAATTAAAACAAAATGGCTTCATTCATTCTAAGTAAAACATTTCAAATGATACTGCTATATTTATCAGCATGCAAGTATGAAGTCACTATACATTAATCAAAGGTATGTAGTACTTTGACCTTGCTATTGCTGAAATTGATAGATTTTTACAATTGACTAAATCAGCAAGTGCTCTCTGAAAACACAGAATGCAAGCAGTACAAACCACTGTGTTCATGATGCACTCTGCATTTTCATCATGAAAGATGTAATGAATTGCCTTAAAATCACAATAAAATGCTTCTAATTTCCAAGTGAATCAGATATAGATCTCATATGATCATACCCAGGCTGTCACAATGTGTATGAATATTGACTAAACTAGTTTAAAATTACTGTCATAGTGAGACAACTCAAAATTTTACTTTTATTCTCCATATTTCTCCCTTATTCACCAAATTTCTGTATATATGTCCTTTTTTTCCTTCTGAAAAAAAATGTGCTAGATGTTCATAATTACTTCTATAGTAGCAAATTGAAGGTCAAGCAAAATTAACCATTTTGGTTTTTAAATACCTGCAATTGCTGTTGTAACATGGAATTAAACTGTAGCCTTTTATATTCACATGCAGGATAAAATGCTTAAGAAATTCTAGGCTCTTTTGTAGCACTTTGACTTTACATTGTTACCAATATATCCCTTCTCACTGGATTTTTATTAAGACTTCTCTTTCATGTGAGGTAATTACATTACAACAAGCTTCAAATATCTTCAAATCTCTTCTCTAATGGTGCTGTTGTAAGTGCACGGAGGGAGTGCAGAGTGGTAAACTGTACCTAATGTGCCCTTTTCATGACGTAAACAGCATTTACAGGGACATTTCTGAGACTGTGCACAAAGTGAACTTAGCCATTAAAAACTCATTATCTACATAATTTGCAGTACTTTGCATTTGGTGGAACAATATTTTCTATTTGTATTCTGTTGCTATGTGAGATCTATGTGACATCATTCATTGCATCATATGACCCAGATGAATAATTGACTACAGTTTCAAAAAATATTATCTTTCCTTCTTTCTTATTTTCTTTATGATCCTTCAGTCGTCAACCACAATCTGAGACAATACAATGAAACATTGAGCAAAACCTTTGGAACTAGTAAGAATGGTAGAAAACTTGATCAAGTCTGGGCAATAGCATCATGAATGTCAACATTCATTTTGATTTTTAATGTTTAATTAAATGTTTGTTCTTACTTTTGTTATTGCAACATGGTACATTACTAAATAATCTGTAGAATTAACTACCGTATGATCACATGACAGTTAAATATCAACAAACACTGTCATCCTTAAGCAAATATTTTTTAGTTATAGGAGTTCATAGGGGCTGAGAAGAAGGTTATATCAAGTCATAAGAAAAAAAAAAANGTAATACTCCAGAATAAACTGCTGCAAGGCAAAAAATGATTTAGTGGCATGAGATTGGGTAGTGGTGCTCCTTTTTTTGCCAGGAATCTAGAGCATTTACTGGGCAGAAGACTGACTGGGCTTAACAGCTGGAGGTGCCACTCCTTCCTGAATTTTGCATTCCCAGCAGTCAGAACTTCTTTCTTCCAAAGCACATTGTGTGACACTGTGATTTTTTCTGACTGAAAGAAAATGTAAGAAGGTTACTGTTGCTAGAACCAAAGGGGAGGTTGGACTGGGAAATTTTAGTTTTGGATAAAATTGTGCAAACACAGGAGATCTTTGGAGGAAGCAGATGTTAAGTTTGTAGTTAAAGCCTGAATCTCCTTTAAGAGCTGGAGCACTCATGCAGCACACTGCTGCTCTGCCCAATCTCCCCCAGTTTTCCCAGGCTTGCTTCTTGCTTTGCAGGGCAGTGATTTGTTAGCCCATTTGATGGGGTAAGGGCACTGAATGCTCTCTAGGTATAAGGTGTCTTTGCAGACATTACAGAGACATGTTTATCCACCTAAAATTCATTCAGCCAGGTTTCTCATGCATTTCTGTGACACCAAGCTGATGCATTGGTATCAAAGTGATTCCTTTAGCAAATGAGGAGTATTAACAAATGCATGAATTGCATCCACAAACTGCTTGTCATAGTATAGAATAAACTTCTCAAGATAATTTCACAAAATATTTTCAGAGAACAATTCCAGAACAAATGGGATGTAGCAGGTTTAGCTGTATTTTTAATTGTATAATCCGTGGAGATTTCATAGAGCTTACATAGAAATCATGGACTGAACTTCTCAGGTCCTGCCACAGGTTTTTGAGACAAATTAAAGGAAGCTACCTATGATTTTCTTTACTGGATCTGAGACCCTCAGAACCCATTCTTAGTCACTCATATGACTTGAAACTGGCTAATGGCACCCACAGTTCAGGGGCTGTATAAAGACAGTCAAAAATCAGTTACAATAGGAAAACACAATGTGAGAATTGTTACTTTTTTTACAGTGGAAGAAGCAAAACCAAAAAAATTGCTCAAACCAAATACAGGAGAGATGGCACAGGTCCGTAATTACCTTGTAGTAAGGATTGATTACTATTCTCTTGTTGTTGCATAGACTAATATAAGGGGACTCTGTTGTTATCAGTTCAAAATCCACATTGCTGTCTTCATTCCCATACTTCATTTTGCTGCTATTGCTAATAAGAACGTTTGAAGTAAATTGCATTAAAACTGTAATCATATTTAAATTAAAACTGAACAGTACTAGGAAAGTGAAGAATGGCAAAATCAATGATGTGTTTGATCAAAGTGCAGAAGTGCTTATTCTTAATGGAATACCAAGTTCTTGTTTCACAGGTTTGAGCTCCTTTTGATTACTTTAGATCCCCACAGCTGCTAAGACTTTGACAGGGATTCACATACAACAAGGCAATGAATGTGGTAAAGCTCAGACCATTCACAAAGTGGTGGTTGGAGGCTGTCTTCAAGCTGAATTGTTTGTACTTTAAGCTTCATTTCTTACTTAGGTGGTCATTGTCCCAAATCTTCTACTTTCTCCACCTTGCCTTATTTATCTAGAACATACTCTGTCAGGCACTTCCTTCCCACACATTTACTGCCTACAGACAAAACCTCCCTGTTTCTGAAGGTATGCTAGCCCTCATCTGTGAATGGACAGATTTTACCATGAAATTGGAAATCTACTACATTTATAGACCCTGCGCTAGATCTTGACTTCATTCCACAGTTAAATCTGTCAAGTCCTGTCACGGAAGTCCTTCGGAGACTAATTTCTTTTCTATTTATGAAGCACTTTAGCCCATCAGTGACAAAAGAGGAAGAAACAGTTTGTTTTGGAATTATAAAGGAAACTTATGATTGGTGCAGCTTGGGCAAAATTCCACTGGCTATGTTATTAGACAATTCAGATCAAACTGAGTTCCTATGCTGTAATTGAGGCTTTGACTGATTTAGCACTTTTATGTCCTGCGAAGTTCACATTATATTACTCAGAAGAATACAAAACACTGTATTTTATGGGGAGGGCTTATGATACAAAAAGGTTTTGTATGCTAATGTAGTTCCACTTAAACTGGTCTCTGTAACTTCTGGTAAATTTGTAGGAAAAAAAAGGAAGAAAAAACTTTGTGCCACTTCTAATTTCTCTCTCTGTCTCTCAAAAAAAGAAGACTGCAATGAAAGGATAATTTTTAATTAACTTTTTTTAAATTTTGGTGAAAAATAGAAATACCTGTAACTTACCTAATAAAACAAAACTCATTTCTAGATCAGGTTTTTGGGTAGTTCGTATTTTTTCAGATTTGATAAGTTTCAAAAGCTCAGCTTTACATTTGGCTTTTGATCATCCTAAAATAATATTTCAACTTGAACCACTCCTATTCAGAATTAAAAATATCTTTGAAGCTCATTGTTTAGAATTTCTTACTTAGAGGAAACTAAAGAAACTTATACATAGCAGACTTATGCAGGAAAGCTAATAGTTAAAAGGTTAAATATGGGCAAAGTAATCATAACAAAAAGAATTGTTCCTGATCTTGATTATTAAATTATTTTTTTCTCTGCTCTTTCTACTAGTAAAATGCTGGTATAGGATAAATACCTTTTTTTAACTGTATATGTAGTATATATAAAAATCATAAAGACAAT
>VYZR01106121.1:3579-20447 GCA_013400675.1 Oxylabes madagascariensis
TTAACTTTGTGATATCATTGTCCTTTTTTTAGACATAGCCTAGTAGACGTCTCAGCAGAGATACTTAGATTTGTAAGGAGCTTCATGCAGTTCCAGATCCAGGAGACAAGGGGATCTTTTTCTAAATACATAAAACAAGTCTTAAAATTGAAAAATGGAACGCATTTTGATACTTTAAAATAACCTTTGAGATCAGATGTTTTATTTGCTCTCTGAGTCACCAGTTCATCTCTCTCCCAATATTCACTGTGGGTTTTTTATTTAATAAGATCCACATTCCTCCCTCCAAAAGGACTTTGAAATTGTGCTTAAATGACAACCCTGTCAGCTGCTGCCCCTGAAGTCCCTGTCCCCATTCTTGCTACCATCATTACCAGGGTCAGGAGAGACTATGGCAGGGGCAATCACAGAGTAACAGAGGAAGAGGCTGGGACAGTCGCTGCCAGTCTCTGGTTACCTGTTTCACATCTTCCAGAATGGGCTTTGTGCCCGGGACAGCCAATGTCAATTTTGTCATGTTTTGCTATAAGGGTGTAAAAGCTGATGGGACACCAATAGACTGCATTGCCAATGCTTTGCTTGAAAAGGAGTATTGAACTTGTACATAGTACTTCTTAGCCATGTGTCTTGTAAGAATTTATGGAGAAAGATAATCTTCACTACCCTGAACTGAGGATGAATAACTTGGGTGTCTTTTGCTTGCAGAGCACCGAGAAAGTGGTCTATCTCAAAGCCTCCGCTTCCATCCACCCCCCTGGAAAACCAAATGTTGGAAATGGGGAAAATATTGGGATTGTGCAAAAGATTCTTCCTTAACTGGAAGAAAGTTTACTCATATCTAACAAGATGTTGATCCACCTAGAACTAGAGAGACTTGCCAGTTGTCTCACCATAGAGCTGAAGACAGAGCTTTGCACTCCTGATGATGCCCCACAGCCTTGCTTTTCAGAAACTAAGTAACCCAATGGACTGTTGGGTTCTGAATTCAGCTGAAAATGTCCTTATGGAGAACTAAGGCTAATTTGCATGTAAACTGTTACTCTAAGCAAGTTTATACTAAGGCATGTCAAATTACTGAGCAGTTGTACCAAAACAGTGATACAGTGTTCATTAACACTGAACTGGATCCAGGGCTTTCTGCAGGACCAGTCCTGGGAGACGCAGACTTGTGCTGGCTGGCTCAGCAAGAACTAGTTGTGATTGTTGTTTTCTTGCTTTTTGCATAGATACACAAACCATTCTGCATGACTTACCAGCTGAACCTACTCTTGTGTGAGGGACTGTTACCTGAACTAGTCAGGACTGCTCCCTGTGGAGCAGCTGTGATCTAGTCCTGGACCTTGAAACTTGCCCACTTATTTATCCTGTAATTCCTTTACCCAGGTAGCAAGTGATACATTTTCTAGTAAAGCCCATTCCTAAAGAAAAACATAGAAAACTTGTAAGAGTAACTACAGCTCCAACTAGCGTCTTTCTGCCTCCCCAGTCTTCCACGTACACAAGAGACTGAAACTTGTGCAGACACTTTTTTAGAAGAGGACACTGTGTTTAATTAGTCCTTTTCGTAGGTGGGGAACTCAGTCTGGGAGAACTCTCTAAGAGTTGTTTTTTTTTTTAATGCAACAAGTAACTTATTTCAGCAGAAGCTCTATTGTAAGGCCAATGTTCGCTTCCCAAAGCTGGGTCACCAGTATCTGCCCTAGGACAACATCCAGCTCTGCAGGGCCTGTCCTTCTGCCCTGGTTTCCAGAGCTGGAAAGGAGCATGCATGCACTTTAGCAAGGTCCTTCAATCTACAAAATTTGGAATTGGCTATAAGATTTTCTGCAGACAAAACCTTTGTCTTTGAAGTACTGGGCATACATGAATTTGTGTTTTCTTGTAGATTTTGGTCTTGATGTGGTAACACAAGGGGAAAAAACCCCCCAACCTTTTTTGGGTTTTGGTTAGGTTTTTGGGGTTTTGAGGGGTTTTTTTTTGGTTTGGGTTGAGAGTTTTTTTTTTGTTTTTGTGGTTTTTTGTTTGTTTGTGGGGGTTTTTTTTGTTTGTTTGTTTTTTTTGTTTTTTGTTTTTTGTTTTTTTTAATGAGCCAACAATATGTTTGCCTGCAAATTTAAAAAGAAATTAATGAAAAGACACTTTTTTGGCAACTTAGGTTCTTATATGAATGAACAAAATCATTTCCATCTTCTGTATCATCTCCACTTTTGGCATCTAATTGAATTTAAAATGCTTGAATTCTAGTACTGCTAGTACAAACAACAGAGTACAGGTTCATCCATCCAATCATGTTTTATGTTAGAAGATAAGTATTTAAAACAAAAATATCAAAATAACCCCTCTAGAACATGAATAAGTGCTCAGTTACATGTCTTAACAATACTAGCAGCATATACTGGAAAGCTGATTGCAGGTTCCTTTTTTGCTTGCGTCCTTCATGCACTATGTATAATAGAAAAACATTTTAGTTTTGTTCACTCCTTAAAGCTTTTCATGGACACAATTTATTAAATGAAGACACTTTGAATTTTGTAAAATATATTTAGCATTACTAAATACATTTCTGGCCCTCCAAAATCTAGACAAGCAAAAAACCCAAAATGCTTCTGATCAAACAAATATGGAGGTTTATTAGAGCAAGTTTCCATGTTTTAAACTTGCAGTGGTTTCACAATTTTTTTGTTTCCTTCTGTTGCCTATAGGGCACCCTCATGATAACCCAAAGTAGCTTTTAAAAAAATATCTCCACAGATGAACAATTAAAAAATATTGGCTGTAGCTTCCAACATTACAATTACGTGAAAAAGTATTTACAAAAAAATGTCTGGAAACCAAATACTGATAAATTGTGTTGTCAGTTTAATTATAGAAACCGTAAGACACTCACAAGGGAAATTTATGCTGACAAGCCCCAAGTGTAAGCCTAGATTTTGTAACGTATTTGAAGAAAACCTGAATTTATACTTTGGGTCTGTTTGCCTTAATACATATACTGGTCATTACTCTGTTCATTTTTGTTATCGACAATATTCTACACACATTTTTTCATTATCTTTTCTGTTTGAATGTAAAGTGTATTAGAAAAACAACATACAGTTATGCAAACATGAAAATTCTGTTAGTACAGCTAATTGATTTTTAATACAGATTTCATGTACAAAGAAAGTAGTAGCACAAACAGAAAACCAGGCAAAGGATAGTGTACTTAATTTGAAACACTTGCAGTTTCAGTAACTGTGAATTACCTACTTGCAACATATACACAGTACACATAATGTGTACACACACACACATAATATCACTGCATGCATTTTTTTTTACTAAAATATAGCTTCAGGTTCACGAACCTTTGTCCAGACTTGGTGAGAGGTGTACTGTGAGAGTCACATTTGTATATTAAAGGTGGTCAAAAAGATTCACAAATATAAGCCA
Organism: Oxylabes madagascariensis; assembly: GCA_013400675.1. Lineage (NCBI taxonomy): Eukaryota > Metazoa > Chordata > Aves > Passeriformes > Timaliidae > Oxylabes > Oxylabes madagascariensis. Next base: position 7,012 of record VYZR01106121.1, read on the forward strand.
TTCCACCACACTGTCCTCTGGGTTCTAGTGCTTTGAACAACAGCAAACACAAGGAAAGAAGAGAATGGAGACAAAATTTAGTGTAGTGGCAAAAAAAAATTCTTTTAGGTATAATATTCCCTCTTCTTTGCCTAAAATAATCAATGGGAAGCTTCTGGAGTGGTTTAAGATGATCTGATTCTGCACCTAACTCTATTAATTTATGCAGCCATTATTGAGGCGGGCATGGGCACCATCCACAGTGAAAGCCACACGCCATCTCAAGCAATTAGAAAAGCAATCTTGTTTATTAGGTTTTGGTGAGAAAGAAAGAAACCTGCTGCTGAGCTTCCTCCTTGGATGCACATTATCACTGCTCCAGCAGCCAGCTGGGACTGCATCAGCAGTCAGGGGACCCAGGGGAGCACCTGGATTTCAGGCTTTGGCAAGCTCAGGAAACAGAGCAGACAGGTAGCTGTACTTCTCAAAGAGATTCTCAAGACTTAAAAACTCAGCAAAACTTACTCAAGGAGCTTCAAAACCCAACCTCAATCTAAGTGACAGGCTCCAAGGAAAGATGTAATAGGATTGTTTACTGTATAAATGAACTACAGTCAGCTTAGCATGCATTGTATTGAAAACAAGCACACCTTGAATGCTTTGTAATTAGCAAATATGTTGTGATGACTTTTTATTGCAGTTGACTGACAATTTTTAAGACTATATTGTCATGAGATGGCAATAAAAATAATAATAGGAAAAGACAAGCCAACAACATTGACATTTTTTCATATGTTCCCAGAAGACTTGTGAGTTGGATTCTCAGGTCTGTGTCTTGAAATATACTGGTTCTACAGCTCTTACCAAATGACTACGCTCTCCTGAGCTCATGAGGCTATTTGCTTGACAACCAAGCAATGTAGCTTGATCCTAGATGTCTTAGTGAATTAAAAAAGAAAAGATGGCATTCCAACCAATAAAGCAAGTGGTTCTGGTATTCATTATAAGTTTTCTTGGTGTAACTGTTTGTAACAGTGGTGAGCTAGTCATAGCGTATCATACTTATTTATCAATATGCTTTTAAAGTTAGTTAAAAAAAAGAAAGTAGGTGCAACAACACACAAACACACACACAAATATGCTGTATAATTCCCATTAACAAGGAGAAGAGGAAAGAAGGGAAGAGGAAATGTCACCCTAAAAATGAAACCCCACAATACACATACAGACATCAACAACACTAAATATTTGCCTTCACAAGGGCTGTTAAATTTCAGTGTCTGAGAACTGCTAGACCTTTACAAGATGAAGCATCATGAGCAACTGAATTCCAACAACGCAGAGTCTGTCTAAACCCCTTCCTTATCTGGACAGCCAAGACTTTTTCCCAATTCCTTTCTTTTAATGTTTAAGACTAAATTGTAATCTTGCTCATATTGTCTTCTTTCCCAGTGACTTCATCAGACAATCATGAGAAGTTTTATGCACTAACACTAGAGTGGAGTTACCTCAATACATGAGCACTCCATTACTTTTACTGTTTTAAACTGCAAGCAAACAATGCACTTAATATTTTAGAAACAGACAAAAAACTAAAATAAATTCTATTAAAAAAAATAATTGCTTTATTGTTGCCACATCTTCCTGATCAGTTGCCCAAATCCTAAATAACTTTCAGAAAATAATTTACACACTGCAGCATAGCTTATCAAGCAAGGTGGCACTTTTTGTCTCATGGCCATCTTAGTCATTCCTTGGTACCATGATGGTGCCCTGGACTGGCATAAAGTGCCATGCCACAACCTTCCCAAACACTGCGATGGGACTGTAAGCCCTGCCCGCCCTGAGGCCTGTCTCATGTTGGAATGGGGATGAAGCTGGTCGATTTGGAGTGGGGCATCTCTCTCCATGTGTTTAGGCTGTGGGTTGGGCTTCTGTTGTTGGTGAAAGAAGTCTGTCGCTTGCTATTACTGTTTGAATCTTCTTTACTCAGCGTTTGCTTTATTTTTTTGCAGCAAGGGAAGCTCTGTAGGCAGTCTTGGAGGAGGTGCCCACTGAAGAACATGTAGATCCACGGGTTACAGCAACTGTTCAGGCTGGCCAGCAGAGCCGTAACAGTAGTTGCAGTGTTTTCAGAATCTGGGGAGGGGAGTGAGAAAGCTATTTAGTCATCAAAAGAACATTTGCCTTACTCAGTCAATTGCTTCATTAACCATTGGATTTATTTTCCTGAATATTCAAATTCTAAGTGTTGAGCCGCAGCATTTGAAACAAATAATGAGAACATAATCAGTAATGGTCTTATTTATGTAAGGCTGCCATTGAAGTCAATGGGGATTTCTCTGAACAGACTTCAAAAAGCTGTGACAGAATAAGTTATGGGATAATCCATCCAAAATAATGATTTAGTCACATTTTCACTGATGTGTACTCATGTGTTGATAAGCTCCTGCTTTAAATACTGAAAAGTTTTTTTCCAGACCCTGGGAGACAATGGTAAAATTTCCACTGCTTTCAATAACACTGATTTTTGCTGTATATACTTGCATGTAAAAGTATTGAATGCTCAACTAACCACTGGATTGTCCATCAAATCTGGATTTTGGAGGTTGAACAAATTTTACTTAAGGGAAAAATGGAACTTAGCACTGTGGCATGAAAAAACTATGGTGTTCTACCTTCAATAACTAGTTAATACTTAGCTTAAATACTCTAAATATGTATTTAGTCTAATCAATTATTAGTGACTTTTCTTTGTAAATACTGAATATTCAAAACAGTATAATTACTATGTTATGCAGCCCCATAGATTTAAAGAATCTCTTCAAACAAACCTATCAAATATCCATCTGTTCAGTTAGATTTCATTTCCTTTGAAGTGACCAAAAAAAAAATCTATTTGTTCACTGCAAGCCTTTATTTCCCTATAGAGATCTAAATTAGAGGCTTGACTATAGTCCAATATTAGAGGCATACTCTATAGTTCAACACTCTCACTATAGTAAGTGATAATTTGGACATATTTTAAAAAATCAAGAAATTATGGATTTCAACATTTTGATTTGCTGCTCTCTCATTATGAGGAAATAGAATATATGTCACTATGCTGCCTGTCATTACCTATGTGATAGCCTTTAAACTCACCATTTTTTTTTCAGCCGTATTGAACGGCGGGACAGATATCTCCAAAGCCTAAATTGTCACTGATTCATAAAAACCGGCGACTTGACTAATGGAACTACTGAGAGGTGACTGCCTTGCTGAGAGGAAGGGTTCAGGGTGTGCTCAACCCTATTATTAGGCAGCAGATACAGGAAAGAAGATGTAATAAGTTCTCTCTTCATGTAACTGCTGCGACGTGTGTGTGCATGCTTCTCAACAATACTAAACATTTCTAAAGTTTTCTTATCGGCCGCGTCAAACGGACGAAAATGTTGCCGGTTCAAATTAGGGCAGCAAATACCCCGGTTTCCACCGCTCGTTTTGCTCGGAGGCGCGGCCGCCGCCGCTCCCGGGGCCACCAGGTCCGGGACCACGAGCGGTGCCGGCGGGGCGGCCCCGAGGGCGGCGGCTGCCCAGGGCCGTCTCCTTTCCCCCGCAGGGGCGCTCGGCCGCTGTTCCCCGGCGGGAGAGGGCCCCGTCCGGGGCCGGGAGGGCGCGCCTCGGTCCCGCTTTCCGCTCCCGCGCCCCGTGTCCCCCACGCCGGGCTCGGCCCCGCGCAGCGCCCCGGGATAGCCGGCTGCGCCCCCAAAGCGTGCTGGGGACGAGCGGCGGCGTCACCTACCGACCCAGGGGAAGCGCTGGTCCCAGACGGACCACATCTGGATGGTGAAGAAGGGCGCCCAGCACACGACATACACCGAGACGATGACGAAGGTCATCTTGACGGTGCGGATCTTGGCGCGGGAGATGGTTTTGACGTTGCTGACACAAGGGGCGAGCAGCAGCCCCCGTCGCGGGCCACCATCATCACCCGCCTGCCGCCCCCCACCCGTTGCCGCCGCTTCCCCCTGGCGCGTCTTGCCCCGGACGTTGCGCCAGATGCGGTAGCAGATGAAGCCGTAGCAGACGACGAGGATGAGGACGGGCGCGATGAAGATGCCGCCGGTGATCCAAGTGATGTAGGCGCGGGGCCCCCAGGGCATGATGAAGTGCGCCCAGCAGTCGTAGACCTGCGAGCCGCGCTCCACTTCGCTGAGGGAGAAGATGAAGTACTGCGGGGTGCTGAGCAGCAGGCTGAGAGCCCAGGCCGCCGCGATCATCCCGTACGAGCGCTTGGTGGGCTGCTGCAGCGTCTTCAGCGGATGGCAGACGGCGATGTAGCGGTCGGCGGTCATGGCCACCAGCATGTACGCCGAGGCGAACATGCCGAAGACCTGCAGGTGCTTGACGACGCGGCAGAGCCCGTCGGGGCCGTGGAAGCGGTGGGTCACCTCCCAGCAGAGCTGGGGCAGCACCTGGAAGAAGGCCACCACCAGGTCGGCCAGGCTGAGGTGGCGGATGAAGAGGTGCATGCGGGACGCCTTGCGCGGCGTGCGCCGCAGCGCCAGCAGCACGCTGCCGTTCCCCACCACCGCCACCGCGAAGGTGACGGCCAGCACCGCGATCTCCAGCTTCGCCAGCTCCTCGTCCCGCCCGAAGGGGTCCCAGCCGCCCAGGCTGCCGTTCGGCGACCCCGACCACGGCTCGGGACTGGGGCTGCTGCTGCTGCCGCCGCCGNACGTCCGCTCGCCCGCCTCTCCCGTTGCGGTGTCCCGCAGCGCCGGGCCAGGTGCCTTTATCCCCCGGCCGCGGGAGGCGAGGCGAGGCGAGGGGGAGCTCCCGCGCCAGTGGCTGCCCAGCGCCTGACGCCAGCCCCCTCCCTCCCCGGCAGCCGCCGGCCCGGGGCCGCCCCGCCCCGACAGCGCTGCGCCGAGGGGACGGGGACCCACAGCGCTTCCCGGCCCCGCGGCGGGGTCAGCGGGGCTCGGGCCGGAACGGGGTTCCCGGGCAGCCCCCTCACGGCCAGGTAAAGCAGCACTTGTAATTGCGAGTAAAATTGCCGTAATCATGCAGAGCAAATGGAGGTCTGTCAGCATCAGCCCGCACACCGCGATCTGGCTTCTAGCCGAGGCAAAGTGACTTGTCCGTAAGAGGTGCTGGTTTGGTCCTGAGAGAGTCCGCCTGACCTTTGGCATTTCACTGCGGAGCTGGGATCAACTCCAGATAAGTAAATTATTAGAAAAAATAGCGCAGAGTTTCAAAGCAACCTAATGTTTCTGAAGGTTTCGGGACTTAATCTCGGACAATAAATGTCATTCAAGCCTTAGCATAGGTCTAAAGCACACGTTTCTGCAAGTACAAGCAAAATCTCCACATTTACGGGAGAGTTTCTGGCAGTGGGCCATTAAAATTCTTGTTTTAAACGTGGTTTAGAAAAATTTTCCTGCTCTTGGTAGAATGAATGGATTGGTGAAAATTTTGGTCCCATTGTCAGGAGTGTGGATTATATCCTGATTTCACTGGAACCTGAATTTGTCCCTTCATTTAGCAACTCCTTCCTTCATCCACACAAAGACACATAAGATCACAACAAAGAAATACTGTGTTAGATACCAGCCTTACTGTGTTTTTAATAAAACTCACTGGGTCTCCTCATAGGTGATTATGGTTAAATTCAGTTACAAAAAAATAAGTGATTTTACAGGGATAAGAAAAAATGGGGAAGAATGACAGATTAAATCTTACTTCTTTAATTAAAAAGATTTTTTTTCCAAAATTTTTGACTCCAGAATAGTTTAAAAGTTTTAAATACAAGATGATAGGCTTCTGAATGCGTTAGCATCATGCAAGGCTTTATCACAGGTTTTTTGCCACTTTCTGGGCTTGTTAGCCCCTGAGAGGGTATATGCCCCAGTCTGTCACTACCCTTCCTTTGCTTGGGAATCAGTGGCAGGAGTTAAAGAGGGCACCTGCTCCTACAGTGCAAATAGTTGACATGAGTTTCCCAATTAAAACTGCAAATCCTCCCAAAACCTGGAAATACAGACAATAAATGTGGCTATCCTAAGTTTCTAGCAAACTTATTTCTTTAAATACGCTTTTGTTCCAAAACTTGATTTTTATGAACAGTTCAGTGCATTATTCAAAGCTTAGTGCCTATTTATTTTATTAGACCTGGGAAACTGGTGAGTGTGACTACAGGTTTCAGGTCAGATAGAGAGGGGAAATGAAAGTTGCATATCACAAATCTCACAACACCGCACCACTACCAAGGCTTCTTTCACATTTCTTGCCTGTCTCTCTGACATGCTTTACAGGAGTTGAATGTTACATAAATGAACACTGTTACTCAGGAAACTCTGCTAACAGATTTTCTGCTGAGCAAACTATGTGAGGATAATAAAGCTCTATTCACTGCTGGGTATGTCATCCATTGACAGAAGAGATGATATTTAGATTTGACAGACATATTTTTAGCGGCCAGACAATATGATAAAAGTGGTTGTATCAGTTCAGGGTACTGAGAATTTGTCAAGTCCACATCAACTCAGAAATACTCCTTTTCCAACCCATTCTTTGGTCCTCTGAATGGCGCTTATGAGAATGTTTCCAGAGCAAAGGGCTGGAAAGTTGCCTGAATATCATTGCACAAGGCTGTACCTAGTGATTACATACAATGTTAAGCATGACACTGATAATAATTTTTACTGTGTTTTATTCCATCAGACAGAAATAATCTAGGGCTAGTCTTGATGTATTTGTTTCATTTCCCAAATTGGTCAAAATTTATGTTTTTATAGATAACATACCTAAAGATGTCGTTGCAAATCCCTTTGTTTCAACAAACCTAGGTAAGCCAGTAGAGAATTTTATTTATATCTAATAGTTAAAAAATACCTTCCAGACAAATTCACGATTCCTAAGGTTTCTATACTAGATTAATCAGCATCTAGTCTGATCTTGGTTGCTTAATCCTAAGAGTATTGGTGTTCTTCAAATTAATCAGTACTTGTAGAATATCCTCCCAAAGAGAAAAATTGCCACTGGGAAGGCTGATAGAGGAAATTAACATTTTTGCCCTGTGATTCACCTGGAGTTCACGATAGAGCTGAACCCTCAGTAAAGGAAATTGAGACTGCTGTTACAAGAAACCTTTATTTTTTCTCACTAGGCACAGAGCATTCCATAGAACCAAGAATGGTAAGGATTTCTAGCATGTTCTCTGCTGCCATACAGGTTTCTGTAAAAGTGCTTAAAGGTTGACAGATATCTTTCTGAATGCTGAATTCATTGAAGACTGACTAGCTTCTGTAAAGTACTCAAAAACCTAACTGGAACATGATCCGGTGTGTTGCCAAATGCAGCTGTTTTCCATTCATTCCCTGCTGTTGTGGTGGTGGCTTTACCTCCAGATTTTTCCTCTTCCTTACCAGAGGAAGGTAACCTCTTCCTCCAGGCAAAAGAAATGCTCTGAGTAAGTCAAAGACTCAAGATTTTAATCCGGGAAATTGATGATGATTTGTATTCAGCAAGATAACTTTTAAACAAAAAATGAGAGCATTCAGCATAATCTTCTTCAGGAAAACTGGCTGTTTGGAATTTTAGTCAAACTGTGGTTGTCTGCCAGGTTTTGTGAAGAGTTGCTCTAGCAATCAGAGTTGCAAAAATTAATATAAGCAAAAAAAGTCAAGCTTTTAAAATAAATTCCTCATGCAGAATAAGGGTTAAAACACTGCTAAAAAAGAGATCTGTTTATTTGTAGAGGATTCGGCTGCCTTGTTAAAAAGCACATAAAACATCTACATAGATATGAACAGCTGTCTCCTGCAATCTGTCTCCAAGTTCAAAGTATCTGTAATGCTCCCTTTGACTGACAGAATTTCGTAAATAAGGATGAGTTTGATAGGCCTTCCCAGAGAGCCACAAGACTTAGATGCTCCAGATCCCAACCTTTAAATTCACAGCTATGGGAACCAAGCATGGGAAAAAGTCTATGTGCTGAGTGAGGGACTACTAAAAGCTAGGGTCACCAGGGAGGCAAGCAGACACACCATTCATTTGTCATCCCTGTGAAGGAAATGCCACCTGAAGGCAGACAGGAGCACACAAAGCCCACAAAGCAGACTCCTGAAAAATTGTCTTGTTGGCCCTCTATTGGCCTAGCTTTTGGGCTACCAGAGCAAAATCAAGTGAAGAATTGACCCAAACTGCCTTTAAAATAGATTACAAGTCTGAATTTAGGATTCTAGAAAGGCTGTAGTACAAGACCAAGAGACTAAGGGCCAACTCCTACTCTGGAAAACACAAAATTAAGAAAGCATCCATAAGAGACAGAAATTCAAGATTAGTTCTCAATATTCAGTTTGCAAAAGCCCAGTTCACTGTTTGTAAATGTTGATAAGTGTCCAGGAAAAAAAGAGCTTTGAGGTTATGCCCCAAGTGTTCCTTTGCTTGTTAACTGAAAGCATAATTAGATTCTGGTATTTGTATACACAGGAAGTCACATCTGGCCGTGCCTGTCATACTGCATTTCTTTTCATGATGGCGTGTTGTGATTTAACCACAGTCAACAATTGAGCATCAACAGCTGCTCGCTCAGTCCTCCCCAGTGGGATGGGGCAGAGAAACAGAAGGGAAAACACATGGGTTGAGAGAAGGACAGTTTAACAGGTAAAGCAAAAGCTTTGCACACAAGCAAAGCAAAACAAGGAATTCATCCACCACTTCCCATGGGCAGGCAAGTGTTCAGCCATCTCCAGGAGAGCAGAGCTCCATCACACACAGCACTGACTTGGGAAGACGAACGTCATCACTCTGAACATCCAGCCCTTCCTCCTTCGTTCCCCAGCCTTATATGCTGAATGTGAAATCACATGGTGTGGGATGCCCCTGTGGTCAGCTGGGGACAGCTGTCCCTGCTGTATCCCCACCCAGCTCCTTATGCACCCCCAGTCTGCTCACTGGGGTGTCCTGAGAAGCAGAAAAGGCCTCAACTCTGTGCAAGTACTACTCAGCAGTAACAAAAACATCCCTGTTATCAACAACGTTTCCAGCACAAATCCAAAGCATAACCACATACAAGCTACTGTGAAGAAAATTAACTCTATCCCAGCCAAAACCAGCGCATGGAGGTTGACTGTGGTATTCAGGCAGTATTGCAGAGGGACTTGCCAAGATGCATGTCACTAGAAGTAGCAGCATGTTGCCCTTTTCCTTTTGCCTCTTTCCTTGCATCCTTTGTTGACCTAGTTGACAGCAATAAGGGCCTTCAGGATGCAGAGTTCAACCATTCCCCTGAAGAAATGTTAACACAACAGCTTGTCTGGATTTCAAGGCAGTGAAGGAAATGGGCATTTGAAGGCGTAATTGGCCTTTGTGTGTTTATAACCTTGTGGAAGAAACATATCAAAACAACACGGTGAAAGCTCCTGCCTTTCCCCATTGAATCACGTTGATCAGATTTTCAACATGTCCAAGGCACAATAAAAATCTGTGTGAGCCTCAGCCAGCAGATTTCTCATTAAATCTGAAGAATTAAAATCATTAATCCATAAACCCACAGAACAATTCAATTTTAGTCATTAGCAGAATAAGAAAAATTTAGAACTGACCTTCCTCACATTATGCCTACCTGTTGAAATTATGTAATCTCAGAGTTTCCAGACCTGAAAGAGACTTAATATGCATTTGGCACTTCTGCAGATTGCTTCAGTGTTTTTGCTTTAAGACACATAATCAGTAGCTTTACCTCTCAGTTCTCTTATTTCAGAGATGTAAAAGGTTCCTATTTCCTTGAACCAGTCTCTGAAATACTTCTATCTAGAATTTCATTCCGTATGTAACCTACTGTGGTGGGCTGATTCTGGCTGGATCTCAGGTGTCCACCAAAGCCATCCTATCACTCCCCTCCTCAGATAGACAACAGCTTCTCACAGAGGCTGTACCTCTTGTCCCCATTACCAAAACTTTGTCACACAAACCCAATACACCTGCTGTTTCTATCACTGTGTTAACACCTACCTTCCTTATGCCTTTTACAAGTTTTGATTTATCTAATGGCAATTTGTTAATGACTCTTGCATCCTTTCCTTGTTGACATACACTAAGCCAAGACAAAGGAAAATACTTCATAAAGTTTGGTGGCAAAAGTAATCAGTATAAACAAACTGAAATGAAGTTTAAGGGTTATTTCCGTGATATCTTCTCAGAAAGTATTTAACACAGTGAGATGCAACTCTCTTTAAAAAATTATAGTACTAATAAAGATTCTGTGCAGGCATTAGAAGTAGTAGGAAGGTATACAGAAAATTTATGCATAACAATTTTTCTGAGGTATTTAACTGCAACTGACAATGGCACTATCAACTGATTCTAGAAAATGGTGAATTTGTGTAATAGCTAGTCATTGTACAAAACTGCTTTATTTCTCCCAGAACTATGCATAGAACTGAAAGCACATTGTGTTCGAGAATACACTGGCAGAGCATTACTGCTTCATAATTCTAATTGAAAGACAAAGCCACTTAACATTTATGGAATAAAAGGAATAATGCTTCTGTTAATGACAAAATTTATTTTAGTAGCTATTACTCAGAAACATGTTCTAAAGCAGTTTAAAATTAATGAAACTGTATGTATGTAATTTTTCTCATGGTGATCATTTGAAGAGCCTGCTGACATGCAATATTGATGGTTGATGCAGAATACTAATGCAACCATTATGTAAAGAAAAACACCTCTCAAATAATTCATACTGAAAATATTGTGGCAGCTGCATTCTCACCAGCTTGGTAGTTCAGGGTGCTATCATCACAGTTATTTTCCCACTGCATTCCTGAGAAATAGGGTCCAGTTTTTATCAGGCTGGAGAAGGTACAAGTGCCAGCTAATCTTATGAATTCTTATTGGAATTCAGTTTCTACAGGACTGTCCTCTGTGAGACTGTTCTCTCCATATAAAGCTCAATTCTCTTTGGAAGAAAATATTTTAACCAAAATACTTTTTCATTAGAATGCCAATTTAGGGATATTGAAGGCTGCAGATATATTGCTCTTTTACCTGAGCTGTGGCCTGCAATGTGTTCAAGATGAAGAAGAAACAAAGAGCATATTCCTACCTACTTCCAGTGTGTCTTCTCTTACAACGTTTCCTGTCCCTATCTGAGCGAGCAACAAGCTGACCGTGCTGACAGCACAGGCTCTTACCTGTTCAGGCATCTCCAGAGAGAAAACAAAATCAATAGTGGTACTGAGGAAGGCAGAGAAGAATCAGACATTGACAGTCAGAGAAAAGAAAGCTAAAGCACAGGGCAGGGAGGGAGGCTGGTTTTGGAGCTGTCTGCTGGGTAACGTGTGAGCATGTGAAAGGAGAATCCAAACAGAGCAGCAGCTCTGTGTCTGAGGCATGGCCAAGAGATTCCCTGGTACCTCAACCTTAGTTTCACACACTGATGAGGTAGATTTGGGAGTTGAAGAAGACCAACAGAAGACAGGAGAAAAAGAGGGAATGATCAATTATATTTAGATGGTGCACAGACTAACTTGGCTGCTGATTTCATCGCCCGTTTGTTTGGCTTTTTAAACACATGTGGGTACAGGCTGATAGTTAGCAGCCCTAAATCAAACATGGCCTGACATTTGTGTAGGTATCCAAGTTGCTGTTGCATAAATTGTATCATGGCAAGTACTTAGACAGGGAGAACATAGTGATAATAATTACTTCAGTTTCAAGGCCCCTTGAGGTATTCTTGCTTTATACTTTAATTTGCTATGGTTTATAATTTTCACTCCAAAGAAGTTCTCTACCTGGCAGTTTTAAGCAGACTCTCTTTGCACTTCCCTTATCATCATATCTAGCAGCTCTATATCATATAACATTTTACTTGTTCCTTTTACGATCAGTGGAAAATTTGTATGCTTCTAAGATAAAGAAGGATAATAAAGCAATAAATTTTAGGGTATAGGAGGTACTAACAAACTGGCTAGCATGACATGAGAGGAAAAGCATTTCCATGAGATATAGCCAAGCTATAAGCCAAAGTATACAATTTTATGTCTAGTGAATAAACATTTTTAATGTTTCTGGCTAAGTTTTGCCATTGCACTGCTTATGCTTGATTTGCCAATAGCATGGTTAGTAAACCATGTGAAATGGCTTTTTTGACTAGAGAAAATAGATTTTATATTTTAAATTTTTGTTGGCTGTACAGGGAAGAACAGAGGTGATTGCAGTAGAGTAGCTAGATCCAGATCACAGAGTAGAGGAATAAAGAAAATTTGGAACAGAATTCTACAGCTGGAATCCAGTACATAGAGTTTTTCTGAAACCTTCTTAGACTGCTAAGAGTATTTATATAGGAACCTTTTCAAAAGGAGAGAAGAAAATTTTTTTTCCTTGATTTTCTCCAAAACTAAAAATGAAATCTTCATAGAACTGATTGTTATGGAAGTCTTCCATTAATGTTTGCTTCCAGTGGTCTTTCCTGAATGCCTGTAACATTTACTGAAAAGTAAATGGCACTATTTCATACTGGTTGTGATTTTCATTGAATCTTTTCTAACTGGTATGGAAAACATTGTGTTGCATATTTCATCTAGGGAAGCCATGGGAATTACCAGGGAAACATATATAAGGAAGGATGTAGTACATATACAAATACAGCAGCAAAATCCAGAACAAACCTTCAAACATTGCCCTAGTTAATTTAATGACATTACAACCACAGGAATGGCAGTAAAATACGTGATTCAAAGTCACATTTGTGCTTAAATTCTTAGGTAGTTCAGACCTTGAATAAATTGGGTATACTGTATGAAAGTAAGTTCATCAACATTACGGACTTTGCGTTTAAATTGGCTGCTGTTGACATATTTCAGTCCTTCCGATCCCCTCTCTACAATGTAGCAAGAAAGTCTTGTAATACGTTTGTAACACCTATGCCCCTACTTGAAAGAATAGTGATTTTCTCTAAATTGTTTCACCGTCAAGAGTATGGGTCATCATTATCTTATTATCTCAAGTGAGTTCTAGGAAATGCTTGTCTCTGTTTTGANGACTGGCTTCACAAATTTTAGCTTCTATGGTTGTGCTGTAGATGTACTGTAGACAGAGAGCCAAATTAGTTCTGGCTTGTAGACTAATTAAGCAATATGGGCTTCCACAGCATCATTATGCACTTTTATGTTCACAGCTTTTAGTTCACCAATATGCAAGAACTTTGATTTTATAGTGCATGATGCAAAAATGTTGCCTGATTGCTCTGCATGAAGAGGAAAATTCTCTCTCCCATTAGCCGGTTCACTTAGTTGCAAAAGCCTTTTTCTGAAAGGATTTAGCTTATCTGCAGAATGAAATATTTCTTCTGTAGTAAGAGCAAACCTAGATAAAAATTATGTTGGACTGTGCAGACCTCTTTAGACTTTCTGGAACCAAGTGATGAGACAATTGCCAAGGAGCTGTTGTGCACATTGCACAGT
>VYZR01106125.1:33501-45036 GCA_013400675.1 Oxylabes madagascariensis
GGGGCCCCGCGGACAGCCCGCCCGCCGCGGGGCAGCGCCGCCCGCTCCGCCGCCCGCATCCTCCTCTCTCCTCGCCGCCGACGCCGGTGACGGAGGTCCGGGGGGTCGCTGCCGATCTGCGGGGCGGAGAGCAAGCACGGGAGGTCAGCGGCGCCGGCCCCAGCGGCCCCGTCCCTCCCCGCCGCCCCGGCCTCTGCCCGCCCGACCCCGCGGTCTGCGCTGAGCTCCGCGGAGCGCCTCCGTCCCCGCGGGGGCTGGGTCACGGCAGCGCCCCGGGGACCGCGCGTCCTTGGGGACGGCACATGGATTTACATAAGACCTGGGGCGGCCTCGGCCACAGCGCGACCCTTTTATTTGGCTCCGGATGCGACAGCCAAAGGTCGCCGTGCCAAGCCTTTTATTTTCCAGCCTAAAAATAAATGCTCTGAAATAAATACTCCGCTACAACTCGGCGGCCCGGAGAGCGGCGGCAGGCGGAGGGAAGGGGAACAAAGCAGGAGCCGGGCAGCGGCGGCGGTCACCCCGGGACTCGGCACCCGTGGCCGACCTCGCCGCCCCGGCTCGCTCGGGTGGCCCCCGGGACCGCCGTGTGCAGAGCGGTGCCCACACATCCCTACCCGGCAGCGGAACACGCCTTTTCGCCTCCTTTGTCCGCTTTTGTCTGCCCGCCGCCTCCCGCTCGCTGCGGCCCCGCGGAGGGGTGGGTAGGGGAGGCACCGGCACCCGGGCAACCGCGCCCCGGCGGCGGATCTCCCTCGCCCCCGGAGGGTGGGCAGCGGGCAGGGCGGCGGAGCCGGCGGGGCGCACCGGGCTCTCCTCCCGGCCGCCGCGAATTAAAACGACGGGGTTACTCACCGAGCGTGCGGCGCCGGGGGCGGCCGGCCCGGGCCCTGCGCCCCCGCCCCGCCTGTCACCCAACGCCGGGTCCCCCCCGGCCGCCTCCGCCTCCCCGGGCGCCGCAGCGCAGGCGCGCCCGCCGCAGCCGCCGGGCCGGGCGATGCCGCCGGGCAGTGCCCTCCGAGCTGCCCGCGGTTACCCCGCTGCTCTCCTTCCCCAGAGGGGCCGCAGCCCCCACGGGACGCCGAGCCCGGCGGCCGGGCACGCCTCGGGGTGTGCTCGGTCCGTGCCCTTGCTCATCCGTGTCGCTGCCCAGGGCTGCAACTCGGCGCTCGTGGCTGAGAAAGTCCGCGGAGCGCCACGGTTGGCAGTCCCGGGCGGCGTTTAGGATGCTTAGGATGGTGTTGCATCGCCTTGTGTAAAAGGCGGAAGTATTTGGAGGACGGGACCTCAGTTAGATAGGCTGAAAAGTGAGATGAACCAAGGACTTATTTAAAAAAATAAAATAATAAGGAAAATAGACCACTTGATGATCGTTTTTGTCCAAGGTCTCGTCTCCAACGCAAACTATCGCCAAAACTGCTAAGCACATGCAAAATATGGGGAAAGTAGTTTGGAGTTAACTCCCCGTAGAGTTTCCCTCTAATCCCCTTTTTTTGGTTTTTATAGTGTCTTGAATTGCACTGGTTTGTTTTGCTTTCAAGTCACTGTATTTGAAGCCCTAGTACCAGGACAAGGCTAAATAGTACTGCACATTATTTTATTTGTTGTGACTTGATAGAGTGTGAGCTATTGAGATGGTCATCTTTTTTTTTTCCGTGGAATGATGTGAAGGAATACACCAAAGAAGCATAATATCCAACACATTTCTGAATAGTTAGTGCTTTTCTGGCAGGATGGGAGATTTTCCATTGATTTGTTTCCCCTCCTTTAAAAAAGAATTTAAAACTGACTCACCACATTTTTTTTACTTATTTATAGTCTGGATCAATAAGATCTTTTCATATCATGTTCATGAAAGATACCATCTTCAAGTTTTATAAAGCTATTATCCAGAGGTATTGTACCCTTTGTACTCATTTAACACTCCAACTGCTCAAACTCAACACAGCCAAAACAATATCTTTTTTTTTGTTCAGTTGGTTTTCAACCACATTTTTCCTGTTAAGAAGGTGTCCCAGGTTTAGTGCTTGTCTAGGCCTATAGTTTTATTATTCCCTTTGATTCAGTTAGGTTTTCAAGGATTCTTGAAAAACATCCTAATGATTCTTTCTTGCTGCATAAGGTCCTTATGACAATTTCTTTTATTACATTATCCCACAGCTAGTTATCACTGCAGGTCCTCTCTCCCACCTCTTCCACTGTCAGCTTCCCATGGCCACAGCTTCCGTCACTGCAGCTCTGGCACTCACCTCAGTGCACAGTAAGCTGAATAAACTCACTGAAACAGCAGAAAACCAATCCAAGGGGAAAAAAAAAGTGTTTTGCTGGTTTTATAGTTGAATCACTTCACCAAGGATGCACAAGAACTTGGAAAAAATATAAAGAGGAAAAAAGAGGAGATCCATGGGGATAGAGGAAAGAGGGTAACCCATTTCAACAAGAACAAGTTCTTAATTCCATCTTCTAACTCAGCCATCCCTGAGGACATACATGTAATTCACCTGGTAGGCAGCATCCCTTCTGTCACTCCTTTGCACTTGAACTAGTACATGAAGCAGTAACTGCAGTTTGTAAGTCTAATGGATCATATATATGGCATCTCAGTGCTAGGTTCTGTCCTTAGTTCACAACAACCCATGCAGCACCACAGGCTTCAGGAAGAGTGGCTAGAAAGCTGCCTGGCAGAAAAGGATCTGGGGGTTCTGGTGAACAGCTTGTTGAACATGAGCCAGTATGGTTGGCTCTTGGCCCCGGTGGCCAAGAAGGCCAGTGCCATCCAGCAATAGCGTGGCCAGCAGGACGAGGGCAGGGATTGTCCTCCTGTACTTGGCAGTGGTGTGGCCACACCTGGAGTGCTGTGTTCAGTTTTGGGGCCCTCACTGCAAGAATGACATTGAGGTGCTGGAGCTTGTCCCGAGAAGGGCAACAGAGCTGGGGAAGGGTCTGGAGCTAAAGTCTCATGAGGAACAGCTGAGAGGGTTGTGATTATTCAGCCTGGAGAAAAGGAGGCTCAGGGGAGACCTTATTGCTCTCTACAACTACATGAAAGAAGGTTGTATCCAGATGGGGGGGTCAGTCTCTTCTCCCAAGTAACAAGTGATAGTATGAGAGAAAATGGCCTCAAGTTGCACTAGAGGAGGTTTAGATTGGATGTTACAAAAAAATTCTTCACCAAAAGGATTGTGAAGCCTTGAAAAAGACTGCTCAGGGAAGTGGTGGGGTCACCATTCTTGGAGGTATTTAAAAGACATGTAGATGTGGCACTTTGGAACATGGTCTCATGGTGGACTTGACAGTGCTGAGTAACAGCTGGACTCAATCATCTTAAAGGTCTTTTCCAACCTAGACAATTCTATGATTTTTAATCAGCTTTGGGATCATGTTCTATGACTAGGATTCCTAGCCATTGTTGTGTAAAATCAACAATAACTTTTGTGAGATTGCAGAATAACAGTAATAACAATAAATACACAAAGCATTCCCCAATCCCATGGGAAAATACAAGGGCACAGCACTCCCAGTTTCACAGCATTTGCAAACAGTACAGCCTGCAAACAGGTACAATTTCAATTCTTTCTGCAGTGGCAAACCTGTCAAGGGAGAAACTTGCTCTTAGGACTATGTGAAGATGTTTGTTTTGGGAAGTTATTCCACCTGACTACAGGATCTAAAAGTAATCCCTGATTACTTTTGGGTCTGAATACTTAACAGCTTGGTAGTTGGGTGTGAGCATCCAGCACCAAGTGATGAATGGGAAATCAGTATTATTCTCTTCACTTAACAGGTTGATTACAGAAGGTGCAACAATGGTGCCCAAATTCACAATAAAGTACAATTGCATAAAACTTATGCAAAATCTCTCCTTTTAAAGTTTTACCATAATGAATTTAAGATACACAATATCTCTCCAGCACAAAGCAACCAATTGGTATTGCAGACCAATTGGTCTCTCTTTATGGCTAGAACTGCAAAAGAACATAGTTCCCATTTTGCTAGATTAGGGACATGGGTGACATGCTATTTTGATTTATCTGTGTTAATGAAAGACATAAAGTCAGACCTAGTGAAAAGCAGGCCCTTCATTCTAAGAGTTCCTAAGTTCCCAGCTGACAACCTCCTTCCCTCGTGGGCTGTCCTGCTGTGGTGGCAAGCATTCACACAGCGCTCTCACGTGCTGTTTTGTGAGGGACAGAACCTTAACTCACAGCTTGGTCTCATGAGCTGATCAGTTCCAAAAGAGAAGGTACCAAAGCTACCAAGGCACCATCTTTTTAAGGTCACACTTTAGTTGCTGACAGTTTTGAGGCTTTACATGTCCTTGATGGTTCAGAAAGCTGGCGATGCCCAAGAGGTACCTCAGTCTAGTCTATTTCAGGCCACGAAGAGGGGAAAAAACTCAGCTGAAGGGTGCCATGAGTTTTTGCTCTGCTTTTCCTTCAGTGTTTCATATTTCCAGCCAGATTTTCCACTTGATGAAATGTCACAAATGCAATAAATCAACACACTTGTCTTTCTTCCCCTTTTCCCTCACATTGCTGCCATTTTGGGGCAACATATTCTCTTCGTTCCCAGCCCAATATTAGTAAAAGAATAAGCAAAATAGCATGTGCATTAGGAGGCTAAAGGACTTTAGATTCTCCTGGAGCATGAGCATTGGGAAGCATAAAGCAAAAGGACAAGAAGTGTCACTCCTCAGGGACCCCCACCCAGCTAGTGTCCTAATGAACTCCCAAGGGCAGCTCACTGCTGGGAGAGAAGAGCTCATTATTTTTATTTCAGATGTCAGAGAGAGCACTTGTAACAGCAGATCCTATACTAAAGAGCTCGTTTAGTACAAGAAATGAGCTTAACCGCAGTCGGATACTGTTGGGAGACATCCACATTAACGTTTGTCGGTCTCCAGAGAAGAACTAGCTACAGTCTCATGAATGAAATGAAGAAACCATGAATGCCAAGGAGGTGCAAAGCAATGGGGGAAAGGAAGAAAAGAGAAAGTCTCAGAAATAATGGTTATACTCAGAGGTGACAGCCATCAGTATTAACACTGTACGTGTCACAGAAGAAAGGACTATGTTTTCTCACTGAAGTCATTCTCCCTTATAGTCTGTCTCTGCCATGCACTCCCACCCAGGCAGCAGCCCCACGATGCACAGTGGGACCAGGGCAGTGGGAGTGATGGATTCAGTTGGCCATCCAGGGATCATCAGGCATGGAGAGGTGGTGAAGCGCTTACGCCAGGGTGGGGCCCAGTCAGAAGCTGCAGGTGGTGAGGACACCTGCGAAGGGAAGGCTCTGACATGCCTTGCTTGTTGCAGGGCTGAATCCAGCACCATGCCAATAACATGGCCCTCCTTTGAGTGCCAAGTAGCAAGATAAAGCTCATGTCACTTATATTAGTCATAGCAATGGTTTTATAGGGCATACTGTTTTATTTTAGAAGATGCCAAGTCTCAGGAAGTAAGTTACAGTGAATCTGCTTGAGATAATTTTAACAGTTGTGTTCAAAATTAGACTTTCCTTCTCAAGAGAAAGTCCAATGTGTGTTTCTAAAAAAGCTAGGCAAGCATCTTAAAAGTGGGACTGACTCTCAGTTATTTATGTCTGTCTCCTATGCAAACACACAGAGAAAACCTCTTATTTTGAAAAATAAACTGAAGTGTAATAAGTGTCAGGTTTTATGCAAAAGGAATGTAAAGAGTAAAATAAAATTTTAAAAATATAAAGCATAAAAGACACAAGGAGAAGCTAAAACATATTTTCTTTTTATGCATACCATTAATGTCTTGAGATCATATTGACAAATGCTAAGTAACAAAATAGGAGGCAGGGGCAGGAAGAGGCTCTAATTCCCAATCTTGTAACATGTCAGACTGCTAGGAATTTGTCTGGTGGGGCAGAGGTTAGGGGGTTGATGCAGGAAGCTTTCAGAGTCAGCACAGAACCTTCATCTGGGCAGTATCTCAGGTCTGAGGAAAGCAGTGAGGGCTTTGTCCATCGAAGGAAAGGAGACAGCCCTTTCCTGCCCTCTGGAGCCAGCCAGGCTGGAACCCCTCACTCAAGCACCACAGGCTCTGCGCAGGTTTGAGCCACCACTCATTCTGCAGCACAGTGCTCCATTCTAGCCCCAAGCAAGATATATCTAGAGGCAGATAATCCACCAGCTAATCATCAAAGATACCTTTTTTTTTCCAAGTTATTTACAAGCAAGATATACGAGATTATTGAACACATACTTTGTAAGGAATGTATACAGGGCCATGGTAGCCTAGCGGTAATGAGACACGATATATGCAAAGGCACATTTGGTGCCTGTAATTGTTTCCTAAGCCCTATACCTCTGGTTTCAAGCCTTTTTTTTTTTCCTACTGCCACAGCAGTAGGCATTAAGGAGGCATGAGATACTCAGACAATTTACATGGGAGAGGGAGAAGGGAGTTGTACTGTGCCTTTCAATGTGATTTCACCCTTTGTGTTCGTGTCTTTTCCCTGAAAGTCGCTCTACTACATCCTGCTTTTAAAATGTTATAAACATTCATCCAAAACTGTGAAAGCATTGTTTGAACCCAGGATCAAAGCCATGAACAAAGACTAAATCAGACTTCCCTCTCACTCATTCACAAAGATCTCATTTCTCAGCATCTGCCGCTTTATTCCAATGTCACCTTTCAGCAGCCCTTTGGCAAGAGTTCTGTATTTATTTATAAGCTAGTGCGCTTATGTTTGGCTAATATATGCATTATGACATTAACCAACCTTAAACATTATTCTTCTCTCTAAACTCATATGCTTTTACATGTGCTAGTTTTAAATGTTAAGTGACAAAGTCAAAATACTTGGAAATAACTCTTGAATTCTCTGCTCATATGCAAATGCAAAATTCCATATTAGACTAGAACGTTTGCTCATTGTTTTTTTCCCCACCTGGTCATTAGTTTCTCTCAGGGGAAACACACTGGCAAAATCACAAAATAGCAGTGCCACAATAGAAGAAGCATGGAAGAATGCCAGTGAGTAAAAATATCCTCCCCAAAAGGCAGTAACACAGGAACATAAATATATCTGGGAACTCCTGGGTCATCATCCCCCAAGGCCAGTCACTGGGACATGGTAGGCTTTTAATGCGGCACAGAGTGGCCTGACCACAAACATAAGTAACTTCAAAATGGAGTGGGTTTAGTACAAAATACCAGAAAAACCACAAAATCTATATTGCACCATTAAACAGCGAACAAGAAAAAAAATCAATTCCACTGCCAGCTTCTAAGTAAATCTACTGTGTGTCTAGAGGTGGACACATCAAAGACATTTTCCTGGCCCCTTCCAATGTCTGAATTGGTGCTCCAAAGTGTCACCCAGCAGTCAACTCGGACGGGAATCAGCAATGTGCCACCTAGAAGCAGCACTTCTGCCTTCACACAAAGAGAAAGAGTATTTGTCCAGGCAAAATGCATGCCATTCAGAATCAATGTCTTTAAATAAAATCATGAGGAAGTTTAATTAGAGAGTAGCGATAAAGTAATTGAACATTGATGAATATAGACAAAGGTAGCATAAAATAAGAGTAATACAAGAAGGAGTGATGAGAATAGACTCTCATGAAACACTGGCATGTGATTTAATATAATCAGTTCAGTAAATCTGAGAATATTAAAAGCATTCTTCAACTGCCAGTACAGAAGCTAGCTTCTTCCTGTTTCAGTAGAGCTGAAAAGGGAGAAAACTGCTGAAATGAGGAGAATTATACTCTGAGATAAGTCCATCAGACTTCTCCTACCTACCTCTGGAATGGTAAAGCCATTTCAAAGCCCTTAGGCTACTGTGCACCCCCACATTTAAACCAAATTCTCTACCTAGAATATGAAAACCAGAAAGGAATGTAGTGAGCTATTTACAATTACCTGGTCTGAAGCAATACAGTGTAAAAGGAGTTACAAAAAGCTAGCCAGGAAAGCATGTGGTAAACAGGTACCAATGTTCAAAACAAATTTAGGCCAGATATGAGAGCAGGGTTTTGTTGGGTTTTAGGAAGAATAATTTTCCCAAAGTAAGGCATATTTTACAGCCTTAGGGTCCCTATACAAATAAAACAAGCAGATCTCTTAGAGGAATGCATGCAAAATTATTCCGAAGTTATGTGTTTATTATTAGAGGGCTGAAAATAGAACTGAAGGAAATGCTTTAGGAGGAACCATATGCTGAAGCATTATTCACCTTTTATCCTCAAAAACGTTTTTATTGTGGGCACTCTGAAGGCTCATTTCGACAAGCAGTAGTCTCTGAAGCTGCTGACCCAAGAAAGCTTTTAGGCATGGCAGTCGTGGAGGCTTATTTATGAAATCCGTCAGTAAATTTAAACTATTACAGCCTCCCATTCCATGTTAAAGACTACCCTACTATTGCTCTGAGCTCTGATTTGTGTGGCCCAAATTGTCTTCTGAGTTAAAGGAAAAAGTGATTGCCCGTGGTTCAGGAAAATACTTTTGGGTTTGCTCTACCCATAGGACTGAGATCAGCCACTTAGCTGTCACTGAGCATAAACACAGACTTTATTCCAGTGTTCATCACTTGGGCAGGGACTGGGGAACCTTGTTGCACTGGAGCTGAAGTGAGAGGCAGCACAGCAGAGATGTGGTGACTTGATCTGCTGGGTCCTGCACACCATGGGGTCTGGCATTTTTAGTGTTCCCCGCAAGGGACAGGTGTTCATTCATTGGGCTGAAAGGATACCTTCTCAAAGAGGGAAAAGCAAGCTAGCCCCACTGTTTCCCCAGTCAATTTCTGCAGTCAAACTGCAGATTCCACTGCGTACTCCAGATGTGATCCGTCTCATTACTGTCAAGAAGAGGAAGGTGATTGTTCCAGTGCTTCTTTAAATGATAATTACCTATAAATGCTAACCTAAGTCACCAGCGTGTGCAATTCTTCAGCTTAGGGTCACAGACACTTGTAAAATATTTATTGTCATGACATTTTGGGGAAGACCTATTCTAATTTTAGCTTTAGCTGGCAGGTTAAATCCTAGCAGGGAGGTGGGAGATTTTCATTAGAAATACCATCTGGAGTGGTGAGGCATTGCCAGGCCTCAGCACTTCTGCAAATACAGTTTCCACACAACTGTGAAGGAAGGAGGCTTTATCTGCTCCCTTTCTCCACTCACCCCAGCTGGCAATATGGTCCTGGCCTAGATACTAAGTATATGTTATTTTCTCTGTTATATCTGTGACCAATAATACAACTTGCAAAAAACTTAGGGACCAAGCAGTATATGGAGGCTGTTGACCCAAGGTTGCCTCTGAGCACAAGTCCTCTCAGCCAAATCAAGATGCTACAGCCCTGCTTTCACCCAGATGGTGATCTTCTAATTTCTTACTTGCAAAAAAATGTTTGTATTACTTTTTATGTTATTATGAGATGTCTGTGGGGACCATTAAGGCCTGGGTGTTGTGCAGTGCTCAAGGACACACTGCAGAGTGTGGCCTCAAGGCTCTCATGCTAGGCTTGATGTCATGTACGACATCTCTGGGGCTGCTGCTGCTGCTGTTAGCAGGAGCAAACATTGAGTTTTTAATTTTCTTTACTAATCCTCAGAAACACTTTGGTGCCACAAGGACAGAGCTTGTGTTTGTACAAGAAATGCTGAAGTGTGTTCGCTTTCAGTATGCAACATTACCTATTGTGAATGAAATTAAATTATTTTGCATATAAAATGGCTATGTAAAATAAATAGGTTTAAAATAAAATCCTGCCTATAATGTAGCTCATAAACCAGATTTTTACTCTGATATTTTTAGACTGTCATGGTTGCCCCTGCAGCTATTATTGCTGGATCCGAAGTGTCAGAAAATGGGCTTCCTATCCATCACCTAAAGAAACAGTTGCTCCCAGCATAAGGACAAGACAAAATAAGTAAAGCTTCAAAGGCAGTTTAAGCAGGTTTCTTTAGGTATTAAAAATCTTGGCAAGGAATATTACCCCACAAAATGAAAGAAAATACTAGTGAAAACTATTATTATCTACAGGCACATATGCATGTACACAGGCATACTCATACCCAGACTACTCTCATACGAGTAACAAATAAAAGGAAAGAGTTGGACTGAAAAAAATGGCAAGAAAGGGTGTGGATTCAATAGAGCTGTACAAAATCACTGGAGAAGGCAAATCAAACTGCTCTCTCCTCATATGGTTCCAAGTGCTAGCTCTTGTACTTGCACTGTGCAAGCAGAAATTCCCACCGATATGTTGGGTTTGTGTTCTGTGAATTAGATGTGGGCAGTGAATTCAACAAGAGCTTTTTTTAGGTGTTAGCTACACCCTAGACGTGACATGTTGCCAAAGTCAAAGGGTAAAATCCTGTCCCCATAAAATTCAGTGGTAACATTTCCTTTGCCACGCACCTATTCTCCAGCCTTTAACCCATTATATTGTCCTCTGAGAAAAAAGAACTGGAGTGCATCTGAAACCTCTCTGTAGTGTCTTTGACTCTCTATCTGTGTGTTCCTGTAGGACCCTGTTAGGAGGGGTCCCCTTCTGAGAAGTTTGACTCCCCCATTCTCTCCTTGGCCTTGGATCAGCAATTACATTTCAGCAACAAGCATTTCATTGAAAGAGGAAGAGAAATATGGCTCCTAGAAGGATGATTTGATAGCAAAAATCAAAAATAATGTTTGCAGTTTTTAATTGTTTAATGATGGTAGCAGTTTGAATATTATGCAGGAGTTGTAGACTAAGAAATCACATCATCCGGCAGTCCTTGAGAAGATTAAATCTGTAAATTCAACAGTATTTTGAAATGTTTAATATTGTTTAAACATGAAAGGTAGAAAAATTCTGTCTCTACATGTAGCTATTTACATTCAGCTGCCTCAGGGGAGAAGTTTTCCCTGTTGTGCCTTCAGAGAGAATTAAAACTACAGTCCTCGGGTGCAAATGATCTCCTCAGGGTGCTGCTCTCTCAAGCCTCATCATTTACAATTCATCATGTCTTCCTGAATGTTTCATACTTTTCTACCCAGTCTCCATTAAAGGACGCCCATAAAAGAGGTGTTGAGGAAACTTCCCTGTCTGACCATCCAGGAGCCACACTGGCACCACCTAAGCTGGGACTAAGGCTCCTTCGTAGCTGCACATCCCACACTCACACAGTCAGGCCAGGTTTCCTCACCATCTTGACCCTAGGTGTCCTACAGCAGAGTCTCAGACATCTTGATCCTTAAAAGAATTGAATTGTGGTGAAATAACAAAACAACAGCTCGAAATGGGTGCCTCCAAGGAGGGACGTGGAACAAGGGAAACCCTGGGCTTTTACACCAGCACAGTCTAAGTGCTCAGGAGTCTGGAGGTTGTCGCTCCTGCTGCATCTCTGAGTGTCCCTCGCCTGGCTGAGCCACAGGTCCACGAGCCCTTTGTTACACAGAAGATCAGCATTTCACGGGCTCTCTTCTGGGCTTCCATCACCCAGAGCTCAAGCTGCAGCTGCACACCCAACTACCTGCACCAAATGTCTTCCTCAACACAGGGGACCACTTGCACCCA